>JAKZGU010000167.1:0-73523 GCA_022837005.1 Calonectria pteridis
AAAAATAATTATAAAAAAATTATAAAAGCTTTAAAATAATTATATTATAAATAAATAAAAATATAAATTAAAAATAAAATATAATTAATAAAATTAAATATAATAATTAAAAATAGGTCTTTTATATTAAATAATTTAATTAAGCTTAAAAATATAATTTCTATTATTTTTATTATAATATTTATTTTTAGTTATTTTTTTACTTTTAATTTTTATTATTTTTAAGCTTATTAAATAAAAAATAACTATAAATAAAAATCTAAATTCTTATAAATAAAAAATAATAATTTTTATAATTAAAATCTAAGCAACTATAATATCTAGAATTTTATGGCTATTTGGTATTTTTGTAACCAACCTCGTAAGAGATTGGCAGGCAGACCTAACCCATAATGCCAACGGGTATGCCTCGATGTTTTGGTCCCTATGATAACGTAGGATGAACTTAGTTACAAGACACAACTAGTGGTAATGAATGTGGGGAGTCCTGCACACCATGTGGGGGACCTGGGGATGGGGATCTGGGGCCCCAACTAACGTGGGGCCGGAGAGCAATCATCATGGGTATCGCAATCGGACCAGTCCGATGTACTGATTTTGGATGGCTCAACACTGTGGTTTTTATTTGTATTAAACTGCTAATGGTAGCCCGTCTCCCGTTTCCCGAACTAATCTCACGTACGCATAATGGCAGATCAGTATCTATCTCAGATTAAAACTCGTCGGACATGTTATTCTATCGACGCAAAATCGCCAGTGAGCGACGCTCGGATCGTTGAAATCGCCCACGAGGTGATTAAACATTCCCCTAGCTCGTTCAATTGCCAATCTACAAGATTGCTTGTTCTCTTGCGAGATGAGCATGTCAAGTTCTGGAAAATAGCAAAGGAGTGCTTCAAGGCTACAATGCCTGAGGCTGTCTACGCCGAGTACGAGAAAAAGCTGAGTGAGCGTCAGGCAGGTTATGGCATAGTAAGTTTGATCTTTTTTGTTTCGAGGTCAATGTTTTGACATGGCAGATACTCTTATTTGAGGACATGGATGTGATCCGTGATTGTCAAGTTCGATTTCCACGATTCACATGGCATCTTTTGCAATTCTCCGAAGCCAACAACGCCATACAGGCCTTCAACCTGTGGACAGCACTGACTCTGGAGGGCTTCGGGTGCAATTTACAGCACGTCAACCCAACTGTTGACCAACGCGTCGTCGGGCAGTGGAAAGTTCCGCCCCAGTGGTCCTTGAAAGCGCAGTTAGTTTTTGGACAGCCCCTAGGCACGCCCTCACATGATAAGAATATCACTCCGGTAGAGGACCGCGTGTTTGTTCATGGTATGAGGGAGTAGGAAGGACTTGTCAGTTCGGAAAATGGTCGAGGTTCCAGTCGAGAAATGGTACCCAGCTAGGAAGAAACATATCGAAGTGCTCTGATCACTGCACTTGTTCCCAAGAATTCTAGTATGAGCTTACAAAGTCCAATTTCCAGGCTCCACGTCTGACCAATACTGCAAAAGTCTATCCGACTGCAGCTGTCTGCGCCCTCCTACCCGTCCTCAGATAAAGAGTCGCACATCATTTTTAGCAGTTGACAGTATCCGGACCCATCCCAGGTGCCAAATCCATCCATGACATGAGCAAACTTCCTCAATATCTTTCTTGCCGCCGCATTTCCTTGGCTTTGGAGCTCTCCTCCAAAAGTGATAAGGCCACCGTATTGCAAAAAGCTTAACGCTGCATCAACTGATGCCGATGATTTCCCACTCTTTATGAATTCAGGAGACGATATATCATCCTCCGTAGGTGTTACAAAACCCTCCTTCTTTACTATGGCCCAGTCGATAGTCCTCAATAGTTCAAATGGAGGGCAGTCATGACGGGTGTCCGGACAGCGGAATGTCAAAATATATTGACTCAATACCAGCGCTGAGATGAACAAGACTAAGTCGGGCCTCACAATGTGCGATTCTCTGATGCGTGAAGAGTCCAGTATGCCGAATATTTGAACGGCATGTAGGATGGCTCTTCGAGAACCAGCTGACCGCGACCACTTAGCGACCTGCACTTGTGCTGCTAAAGCAGCTTCCGGGCCATCACGCCCAGACGCGATTTCTAGAAGGTCTACATCTGCTGTCAGCAGAATACATAGGTAGTTCCAGCCGAGCGCATTCATTCGATTCCTGCTGTTGAAAACGCTTGCTTGCGTTGTTGGCAACAATAAGACACTCGAGATGATTTCTTTGACGTTAGTGTCCGCGGTCAGCGCCTCAACCGGACTGACAGAGTGTATTTCTGAAAATTCACTGTCCTCGCTAGAGAGTTTTGTACGCGCTGCAACTACCCCAAGGTAGAGTGCCCGCAGCAGCATCTGTGCTGATGTATCGTTGAGGGCGGGTATTGAGACGAGGTGCAGATTTCGAATATTGACTCTCGGCATGACTAACCGAGCTCCCTGCTTGGTTGTATGAAGAAAGACGGCACAATTTGAGGCATCAAACAATGCATCGTCACACGGTAAGTGAAGCTTCATCTTATCAATCTCAATCACTCCCGCAGTATTCATCAGGCGAGCATACGCCATATCCAACGCAACAAAACAACAAATCAGGCTGAATTCTGTTAGTTATGCCAGTAATGATGCATCAGTATACTTGCCGTTTGACAGACTCAATACGGGCCCAGACCTTCCAGAAATTCTCAGTATCTGAGGGCCCTTGGCGAAGCAGCATGACTGGATCATCACCTTTATCAGCAGCGAAGATGCCCTGCCTGTCTATCATCTATTTGAGAACAATTAATATCTCAAATCTCACATGTCATTGCGGCTTGACTTACGCCGAGCATCTGCGCGCAGAGCACGTACGCCTGGCAATCCTCCAGCTCATCCTAGACTTTGTCAGCCTTTCCATTTTTTTCATCTTCGGGGGTGGTCCCAGAAACACTTACGCGGAAACCAAGCGCTAAATACACTACAATCAATGTGGAAGCCAGAGTCGCTAGGAGCTCTGGCGGTTCCGACTCGTTCAGCACTTGAGATGCTGTTTCATGAAGACAGGACCGTGTCATTCGCTAAATTCACGATGAGCGATTGGATGTGGGACAACGTATCAACTAGGGACAATACCTTTAGATACCTGCGAACAAAGGCTCTATGCTGCATTCGGTCCAGATACGACATGCCAACTAGGCACATGGCGAGCAGAAGGGAACTTGGCGTATTTCTGGCGTCAAAAGTGCTTTTGTGAATAAATGGCAACGTTTGATGGAAAAACTGGAAAAAAAAGTCTAGACTGGAGTCGAGAATTTCCAAGGCAGGTACAGAAGTCTCAGAAATATCACTCGAGCTCTCGGAAGACTGGGGAGTCCATTCTTTTTCATTGATGGAGCTGGGGCGATACAAGTCATCAAGCTCTTTACAATAACCCACGAGGCGGACTCTACACTCTTCGTCCATGGTGCACTGCGACTTTCGAGGAGTGCTGGTGAAGTTTTGATAAAAGTCCTGTGTGGTTGTGAAAATGTTGTCTGCTTGGTGGTTGACAACACTTTTCCACAACCTCGTGATGAGTCGTTCCGCGGGCTTTGGTCTTTGTCTAGACCATAGTCGACGAATCTTTTTCATTCGTTCCTCGGAGACGGTTGCTGGACAGCTCAACTTCGACTCTTCTACATCGGGTATTGCATTTGTCAAGTCCCAATCCAGGTAGTCTATCATATTTTGACTCAACTCAAGGTTTTCAGGCGACGATATGTGTCTTGGACTAGGAAGTGATGCACCTAATATGTCATCTCGCAAATGATCCTCATTGTCTTCAAGCTGCGCTTGTGGTGGTAGTTGGTCATTTAGATGTATATCAAGGGGTTCAAGGACGAAAAACTGGCCTTGATTAAGCAGATTTCCCACATCATGTTCGGGATTCTGGAGCGACACAGTTGTTCCAATCTCCATCATAGACTGAGATGGAGATTGTCGATCATCAATATGATGCTGAGCGAGTTCTGAGACAGAATCATATTTAACCCCGCTATTTACGGGCGCTTCAAGTAAAAAGCTGTCCACGTTATGGATGTTGCCTGCCTCTGTGTGTGTATATTCGTCTCGGTCGTCTTGTATTTGTTGGATATGAGAATCGGCCGAGTAGATGATACCACCAGTGTCGAATTTATCTGGAGGCTATGCTTGAAAAAAGTTCGAGATGTCTGGAGAAGAAATTACAGGTGAAAGCGGAGCTATTAGGGATTGTGGAGGGATCACAGGAAGATCCGTGGTGGGAGATGCAGCCAACTGTTGCTCGAAGCATGCGATGGGGGTTGCCATGTTGCCTGATTTGGTGCCATCCCCAATGGCCATACTACCCACCACACGACCATCTTCATTCGAATGCTGATTTTTGCTTATATCTGAGGCTTGGTTCGCTTTCTTAGGAGAAGGGTGGCTTTGAAGATGTCTGAAAAGGACGTCGCTGCTCGTACATTAGCCACTGACTCAAAACATCAAACTCATAAATGGTCACCTTCTAGCGTAGCTCTTGTCACATTTGTGGCATTTGAAGGGCCTTTCACCAATGTCTGAGTCATAAAATTAGCTACGATCGGTACATAGCCTGCAGACATACGTGATCTCTGGTGGCGCCTGGGATGCTCCTCTTTGGTGAAAAAGCGATCACAGTATGCGCACTTCCTCTGTCTACCACTGGGGCGGACAGCTTGACTAGGCATGTTGATTGCACAATTTCGAGAAAGAAATCTGAGGCCGTGGCAAGCCGTGTGGAACGCTACTCCGACTGGATGATGATGCGTCTTGGCTACCCCGCAACCTTTTCGGTCACGGCGGAATTCATGACGCAATTTCCGCAATTTCCCCAACCTCAGCTATTCTCATGCGACAAGATACTGCCCGCTCGCAGAAACCACGCGGCGTAACTAAGTGAGTACTAATATCATATTTTGTTGGTGGCGATGTCGTCTTCGTGAAATTCTAGTCAGGTTGGGTTAGATTTCCCGTGTCACATCCTCTATCATCAACTTGGGCATCGGTGATGAGACGGAGACGGAACTGTACCGGTGAGGATAATAGAGTTAGAGATCGTGGGGCAATGGGGACATAACGTCATTGGCTAGTCTGGAAGGTCATAGATGTCGAGGATCAAGTCTACATTTACGGCTCCACGGCCCGGAATGGATTCTCGTTCCCTGAAAATTAGGTGCATGTATTGGTGAATCAAATCACCTGAGATTCGACCAATCATCTCATCCAGTATTCCAATCAAAATCAGCACCCGATCCTTTTGTAAACCAAATTCGCTTGCCACACAATGGAGACTATTGAGACAGATGTTCTAGTCGTGGGAGCTGGTGTAGCCGGCCTCTCGCTTGCAGCGCTGCTGGCAGCACAAAATATACGTGTTTTTGCCATTGCCAAGCACAACGGCACAGCGCCCGCTCCCCGAGCTCACGTCACAAACCAGAGGACCATGGAAGTCTTTCGGGACATGGGCATCGAGGAGGATATCAAAGCCTGCGGAACCTCTTTGCCAAATGTAGGCAGCCTAGTCATGGCTACTAGCCTTACGGGCAAGGAAATTATGCGGTACAGCTGCTACGGCGGTGGTGATGAACAGCTGAGCGACTTTGCGGTGGCTAGTCCGTCTCAGATGTGGAACGCCTCGCAAAACCACCTGGAGCCTGTGTTGCTGAGACTAGCACGCGAGAAGGGTGCCACGGTGCGATTTTACCACGAGCTCATAGACATCAATGAGACCAGCGATGGTGTCGTGGCTCGCGTGCGAGAACGGACTTCGAACGGCGAGTACACAATCCGCGCGCGTTACGCCGTCGGAGCAGACGGAGCCCGCTCAACCGTGGCTCAAAAGATTGGATTTGATTTCGAGAGCGAGCCTGGTCTCATGTCCATGGTGAGCTCTTGGGTGGAAATGGACCTCGCCCAGTACGTTTCCCATCGCCCTGCTTGCATTTATTGGATGCTGCAGCCTGGAGACGAGTTTTGGGTCGGCTCTGGGACGTGTGTTCTGATGAAGCCGTGGAGCGAGTGGGTGGTGAACCGCCAATACAACGCAGCCGACGGGGAACCCGAAACGACAGACGAAGCCATCATCGCACATGCCCGCGGCGCATTGGGCATACCCGACTCACTGCCGGTTCGTGTTAAGCACAAGGCCAAGTGGCAGGTCAACCACATTGTGGCAAAGCAATACCGTCGCGGTCGCATCTTCATCGCAGGTGACGCTGCCACCGCCATCCACCATCCAGTGGACTGGGAAGCAACACCTGCGTGCAAGACGCGTACAATCTGTCATGGAAGCTGGCTCTCGTCCTCAAAGGACACGCTGGCGACGGTCTTCTCGACACCTACAACCAGGAGAGACAGCCCGTTGGAAAGCAGGTAGTGGACCATGCCATCATGACCCTCCACGACATGGCGGCGCTTCCCAGGGCGCTAGGTTTCCAGCGAGGCCAGTCCCGAGAAGCCGGTTTTGCTATGCTCGAAGAGCTATTTTCCGACGCGGACGGCGCAGCCGAGCGACGCGAGTTTCTTGAAGAGCAAGTGAAGCTTGGAAACCGCCGCTCCAACGCGCTCGGTGTGCAGTTAGGCCATCGATACGAGAATTCGTCTGCTGTGGTCAGCGATAGAACGTCATTCCCGCCTCGCCAGCGCGATCCCATCTTGGACTACGAGCCAACGACTCATCCCGGCGGGTATATGCCGCACGCGTGGGTAGAACACAATACACGCCGTATCTCGACGCTGGATATCTTCAAGCATGGAGCCTTTGGCCTTGTCGTTGGCATTGGTGGCAAACCGTGGGAAGAGGCCGCTGTGGCCATTAGCCAAGAGTTTGGCATAGACTTGCCCGTCCACTATGTCGGCTATCGCTGCACATACGATGACGTGCTTGGTGAATGGAGACGTCGACGAGAAATTGGCGACCGCGGAGTCCTCCTGGTCCGACCCGACCGCTACATCGCGTGGCGTTCAGCTGACCGTCCCGCGAATCCCACAGACGCGTTGCGCTCTGCCCTCCAACAGATTCTTGCACGCGATTAATTTAGGGCAATTGCCCCTCGTCTATAATTCCTGAGGGTTAAATTAGTTCAAGGCTCCATATTACAATTCGAAATCTTTTCGCAATAAAAATGCTATTTTAGGTCAATTAAGAATGTTTTGGTGTGAAGGCATTAAAATGTGCGAACTGATTGCACAGGTTTAGCGCGATTGCTTGCACAGCTCGAACACTTGAGACGGAATGAGTGGAATTGGTGATAGGTCGTTTTCGCTACAACTAGTTCATCTAAATCACAAGTTTGAAGCCTCCCCTTTCGCGAAAACCATTTTGTTGCAGATAGTACCAATGCCTTCAATGGAGACCTCCACAATGTCACCATCAGCCAGCCACTGAGGCGGCTTCATCCCCAAGGCAACCCCTCCAGGTGTTCCTGTCAGGATAACGGAGCCCTTTTCAAGCGTCGTTCCCTGACTCACAAATGCAATTATTTCTCTGACGCCGAATACTAGATCGTTAGTGCTGGCTTCTTGACGAAGATGCCCATTGACTCTGGTCTGGAGCAAAAGATTGTCGGCTGCTCCGAGCACCTGTTTGTATGGTCAGCCCTATCCTACCATCAAAATCGGCCTACCTACGCTTGGAGAAACTACAGTTGGCCCCATGGGAGCAAAGGAGTCAAATCCTTTGGAGAAGCACCATTGAGGGACTGAGCCGGCAAACTTGGGGTCTCGTTGCCATGTTCTAGCAGAGACATCGTTGGCAACAGTATAACCTGCCACATGTTCGAGCGCATTCTCCATGGGGATGTCTTTGCCATCTTCCCCGATCACAACAGCCTGGGCGCAAGTTAATTGTGGGATGCTTGGGCATCATGTTATTGGACTCACCAGCTCTCCTTCGTAATCAAGTTGGTCCTTCTGCGCAATTTTAGGGATCGGAATATCACTTGCCCATCCTGTTGCTGACCTGGACGGTTTGATGAAGATCGAAGGGTATGGTGGGGGAGCCCTCCCCGTCTCCCTGACTGGGAGGGATTGTTAGCGTCCGACCCTTAGTTAACGGATGAAGTGTAAATACTGTGTTTGGCGTAGTTTAAGCCGACGCATCGCACAATTGGAACGTCATTTGGGTCTAGAGGCCCAACAAGCTTTTGAACCTCAAATATGGTGTCTGTTGGTTGCGCGTCAAACAGATCTTTGCCGATCAGCTCGCGAGCCCTAAGCTTCCCTTCCCGAAATAGGCTTGCCAAGTCTTCTGCAGAATCTACCAACGCATCACCAAAGCGTAGGTCACCATTTTGATCAAGAAATTTGATAAATCGAGTCCAAGCCATGATTTTGACCTACAATAGACGGGATCATGAGAAACGTAATGGTGACGCATGAAGAGGGGTCAGTGATGTTTAAATCATCTCAGTGCCCCAACGTGTAGGGCCTCCTGCTTCGGACTCCGTATCTTTGTTCCGAGATCCTTGAGTATATCTTTTTTACCGACTACTTCTGCGTAACCATCGATAATGAGAATATCAAAAGTGGGCTGTAATCCCTTCATATGAAGCTTAAAAAAGCATCGTCGAGGCAAAACTTTCTAGTGTAAATGATGTGAATTATAAAGATCCATTTCTCGTTGTACTATTGTATATAGACTATGTCTACTTCTTCAGGGCTTCGCTGATCTCTCGAGCAAGGCCATCTACATCGAATACTGAAATTGGAAGGTCTGCCCAATCAGCAATTGCCGTGACAACTTCCAGCACGTCCTTGACACAAGCAACCGAGTTTCCAATGCCCAATGTAGCTTTAATATGACTCTTAGTCTGTCTCACAGCCCCCAGCGCAGCTATAGCGGTGGCGATGACCAGATGAGATTGTTCCGGCTGGAATACCTCCTCATTCGCCTTGGAGATGAGGTAGCCCCATGTGACAACAGTTGAGAAATTGGCTAAAAGGGTCAAAAAAGAAGGCATACCTGCGTCCGATTGAGATAACTTACATAGATCGGTAAAATACTTTTCCATCAACTTGAAAATGTCGGAATTTCCCACACCGGCGTAAATTCTAGAGCGCAATTTCTGGCCTTTTTTGACGTTTTCCTCATCAACCGTCATCTTTCGCAAAACCTTTGTGGAAGCATATGCTGGGCCCTTTCGCTGAATGACGCCAATCATTCGGTAACATGCGGGAATGCAAGTTGGCATCCCCAAATACGGGATTACTATGGTGATAGCTTCCCGCAGGCGAAGGAAAATTGCTTCTGACGCCTCTGGCGTCAAATCAAACGTAATATCATCAAAGAACCGGCCAACAACATCTGCGCGACCAACAGCACAGCATGCAGCTGCCTACTACGCATCAGTTCGTCAATGGTCAGTGGTATCGGTCGACATACCACAATAGCATAGCTGTGGCTTTGGAGCTCGGGGTGTGATGCGGCTAACTTGGAATTGAGGGTCAAAAAGAGATGCCGGTCATATTCATGTGCGCCAGCCTTGACGTTAGTGGAAACAAACTTGTTGTCCCAGTTGGACATGAACGAATCCGTATTCCAGTCAAACATCTTGTCTCTTTGGCAGTGAAATACAGTAGCATAGAACGGTTAGCCCTGAAGTGAGCGGCGGGCTGGGGGGCATATCTCTCACTTCTCCAAGAAAACGGGACCCCACACGGAATGACAGAGACCAGAGCGATGCATTGTGGTGTGTGGGGACTCGCTCTCATTGGTGGCAGCAACTTCATTGATGCCCTAGCACAGAACCAAAGCTTATTTTCGGGGGGTTGACAGTACATCGCTTTCCGTTCAACTCCGAGACGAGAGGTGGATGGTTTGACAGCGAAGGATCGGCCTGCTCCGCCCGTATCCTTGTCCACTTCTATGGGCGAGACACTGCAGCATGATAAATGCATCTGAATGGCACCGTTCAAGATGATTGCCAAACCAAATATTGGCTATCCTTCTGCATTTTCGGAGACTTAACATTAAATCACAACCTAGTCACTAATAAGCTCGCACTGTCTACCTAAGACGACTGCTACGGTCATGGAAAACACACGGAACCCGTCGGCATTCCGGCAATATATCCCGGCTCAAGACACTCAGAGAAGCACCGAACTTGCAAGAAGCAACACCTATGAATGGGCCAAATTGCGATGCGCAGAGCCGTTCATGATCAACTGGATGAAGAAGTGGGAAGAATTGTGCGAGGAACCATACAAAGGCATTTCTGTTGATGCCCATGTGGTACCCAATCTATACCGCCTCGCCGATGAATCTGAGGACCTCGGGGCTCCTACCAGTGAGATGATGGCCGCAGCACTGAAGGTGTTGAACATCGCAACAGAGGAGCAAAAGCAAACTCTTTGCAAACCTATCGATGCGATTGAATGGCGTCGCTGGATTAACCCGGAAATATACATATTTAGACACGGAGTTCGCCTGGAGGAGGTCTCCGAAGAATTGATCGAAGCCATCCATGGTGTACTGCGAGCCAGCCTTTCCCCAACAGGATACGAAAGAGCGAACGGCTGCATGAACACCAATCAATTTCTTGGAGAGGTCGTAAATGGCAAAGGAGTTTTGAACAAAAACTCGTACAACTTTGCCATCTTTGGTACTCCTTCGGAACACGATCCGTGGGGATGGCAGCTGTTTGGTCACCATCTGGACTTGAACGTTTTTGTTGTTCGAAAACAGATGGTGATATCGCCTGTTTTTCTTGGAGCGGAACCCAACGTCATTGATGAAGGGCCCAACAAAGGCACTGAGCTCTTTACCAATCAAGAACGAGTAGGCACGGAGTTGATGCAGTCCATGGACGAAGAACAACAGAGAGCGGTGCGAATATTTGACGCCCTCAGCGGACCAGATTATCCAGAGTGGCGCTTTCACCGTGCTGACCAACGCCATCTTGGAGGTGCTTTCCAGGATAACCGTGTGGTTCCATACGAGGGCGCACAGGTTGCGGGATTTTCCGAATACCAGCAGGAATTGGTTCGCAAGCTCCTTATGATGGGTCTAAGCTACCTTCCCCATGGGGCACTAGCTGCCAAAATGGAGGAGATTGCCAATCACTGGGAAGAAACGTATTTTTGTTGGATTGGAGGCCATCAGATTCGGGATGCGTTTTATTACAAGGTGCATTCTCCTGTCGTCATGGCCGAATTCGATCATCACAGTGGTGTTTTCTTGAACAACAAGGTTCCCTTACCTTTTCACATTCATACTTTGATGAGGACACCTAACGGTAATGACTATGGTAAGGAGCTTTTGAGGCAGTTTTTAGGTAACGGGGACAAAGCATAAATTATCAAGTGATGCGGCGGCAGATCAAGGATGCCATGGACAAGGAGTATTATAGGAAATTCAGCAATCTCATATCCAACGTTTCAGTTGTAATGCTAGACTTTTTCATATGATGACTCAAATCTTTTAGACTCATCACGTGATAGTGTCCTCAGTGCATGATCACTGATGATGAACTGTTGTATAGTGCGACGGGCACGTGTGAATAATTGAGGAGTCTATTCTTCAATTGTCACTGGATGCAATGGAACCAAAGAGTTCGGATCGTTGACTGTAGAGACTTTTCCGTCTAGTAGTTCGGGGAGACTTGAATGTGAAGGCCCAGAACGTTCTTTCGCCAAGATTCAAGAACCGCAAGCTGAATTTCGTTGCGGAAGAATCGCTCGGTACTGCAGTTTTGCTCTTGTGTTCCGGCCTGATGCGGCGCTGTCACAGAAATAAGACCACGCCGAGTCCAAGCCCCACGGGTTTTCCGTTATTATGCGGGCACTAAATTTGCACAATGCGGGGAACCCAGATCTTGCTCAAAAATTCGAGGCTCGCACGGAAGATGCCCCGGAGATTCCGTCTCAACCGCATTACTTATAGGTGTTGTCAAGCTCATGAAAATGAAGTGCATCAATAATGTAAAGTTTGCAACTGGCATTTAGGAAGAATTGTTCATTACTGTTTCCATTGAGAATGAGTGAAAAGATTGATTTGGCGCATTGTGAAGATGCGAGATTCAATGAGGCGGCGGCTCAAGCCGTTCCGGATATGCTTAGAAGAAGGGACGGCGGTGTTCTCCTAGACACCGATGGTCTGGATCAGCAATCATCGCTCAAAGTCGCCAGTGATGGCCATGTATGTCAACTGACCCCAACACCATCCATAACACCGATTAATACTCGGTAGACTGTGCTTCTCCCTCAACCGACCGACGACCCGGACGACCCTCTCAACTGGTCATGGACGCGCAAGCACCTAATTCTCTTCACCGTCGCCTGGGCTGCTCTCTGCACGGACTTTACCGCTGCTGCTGGTTCAGCCATCATCTTTCCTCAGGCGGCACAATGGAACATTAGTCCTAACCGAGCCAACGACCCCAATGCCATATGTGTTTTGTTCAAGTAAAGTAGCATTCCGCAAAATGAGCACGGCAGAGGCTGACACATCAAAAGCGGCCTTGGTGGGCTTCTCTGGGTGCCCCTGGCCTCCATCTGGGGCCGAGCTCCGGTCCTCTTTTGGACTACCGTCATTGGCTTGGGTGTCAACCTCGGCTCTGCGGCCGCCGAGTCGTATGACGTCTACTTTGCCATGCGCGTTCTGTCCGGGCTCTTCTTGACCAGTGGCCAGACCATGACGGTTGCTTTCCTCAAGGACCTCTTCTTCTTCCACGAACGCGCCCGAAAGATTGGTCTTTGGGCCGTGCTGTACGTAGCCTCCCCGTACCTTGGCCCCTGCTTGGCCAATTTTGTCATTTACGAGACGCACCACTGGCCGGACGTTTACTGGATGTGCTCTGGCATTGTTGGTTTGCAGCTCGTCTTGGTCCTGGCATTTGTTGATGAGACATGGTATAACCGCGATGTAGCCGCCAAGGACCAACCCCGTCGAGCGCAGGGCGTTGTTGGACGCCTCATGAGGCTCACAGGCATCTGGCAAGTTCGTCACAGCTCCTACTTTCCAGACACGCTACCAGTTCTCAAAAAGTTCTTAGCTACCATTGCCAAACCTCAATTTGCGCTAATCTGCGTCGCTTAGTTTGTCTACCGCGCCAACCTCCTCCAAACCTACGCTAACATATACTAGCATGCTCTGCTTCACCTGGGCCATCGGTGTCAACATCTCGACCAATCTACTGTTTGCCACGCCAAAAGAGGCTGGTGGCTATGGGTACACGACCAAGGCCATTGGCTTCCTCTACTTTTCCAACATTGGCGGTGTTTTCCTCGGGGAGGTCTTTGGACACTATTTTAACGACTTCATGGCAAAACGTTACATCAAAAAGCATAAGGGAGTATTTGAGCCCGAGGTGCGCCTTTGGACCATCTACATTTCGATCGCCCTCATGGTACCAGCACTCATTCTTCTTGGCCAAGCACTTGAAAAAACACTGTCAGTAGTCGCATCTGTTTTTGGCCTCGGCACATTTGCTTTTGGCATCATGACAATGTCCGTCTCCGTCACAGCATATGGCCTCGACTCGTATCCTACCGTGCCGGCCGAAATAGGCTGCTGGCTTCAATTCGCACGCACGGTTGGCGGTTTCAGTGTCGGCTACTTCCAGCAGCCGTGGCTGGAACTGGTTGGCGCCGATGCGAGCTTTGGAACACAAGCCGGTATTGTAGCCTTCGCCGCCATCCCAGTGGCGCTAGCACATTACTATGGCCCTTCCTTGAGACAGAAGGCTGGTCCTATTGAATGATGCAATTCAATATGGGCTATCTGATTTCAGTTCATAGTTCAAGCATGGAATTTGTCTCCTGTGTAGCCTTTTCGTGAGAAGGGTCTGGAATAATTCTCTCGCTGTTTGACTAGTTCAAAGATAAATGTTATGTAATTTCTAGTGCTCTTGAATCGTTAGATAAAGGAATATATCACGAGTTAGGTTTCAAACTGTAATGACGCAATGAATCCGAGACTGTACGACCTAGTGCCGGCGCGGCTTCCATATTTCGAAAGGATTTTAACTCTAATGTACCCCAAGCCACTAAACCTTAACAGCAAGTCCAATTGAATCCTGTATTGCAGCTTAAATATGTGAACCTTGCTGTGTAAAGCTTATTGTGTTGACTTGGGCCGTATTGGACCTCAAGGATGATAACGATAATCTAATTGAATCCAATTTAGAATGCAAATAAAATATCTTCATGGAAAAAACTGTGATGATGTGTCTCCTTTCCGTCGTTGAGAATTTGAGGAAACAACAGCTTAGTTGAAGTAACGATCACTCATGACATATGTATGTTTGAGCTGTAAATATCGTCTACCTCATACTCAAGCTCAGAAAATTCTTTATACGCCTTTAAAAATTTGAGCTCAACTAGCCCGGCAAATATCACGAAATGGTATCCGATTCCAATGTTTCTTGGGCGGCGGTCAGGAACGCGACTGCTTTGGACTTCAAATTAGCAAAACTCTGACCATAAGATATCCGACACGTACATTGCTTTTTCTAAATGATCTGAAGCAAACCCATTCCAAGAAGTGACGAGCCCAACTAGGGCGATGTAAATAGGCACTCCTATGGGTATTTGAGATTCGTATATTGCAACCACAGCTCCGAGAAAGACAGCTCGAGCGTAAATCTTCGACTGCGAAAATCTCTTATGTAGCCCTATTAGGTTCGCCAAGTAAACGATCATCCTAGCATAAATAAATGCGTTCAATAGTTTTATTGATGCTTTATGCAGCTGAACACTGCTTGTGTAGTAGGCGGATGTGCTGACAAAAAGCCGAAGAATCCCCCCAGCTTGATATGATGGCCGTGTTGTTTCGTCACCCCGCACTAGAGTTTTGGCAAGATGAAGATTTGTTAAGTTTTGTGCTAGTGACGCAACGAAATCGAACATGTTAGGGCTTGGAGTCCGAAACGGAGCCGTAGCATGATATCGGGTTAGCTCGAATAAGCTGGCCAAGATGTGCAGGATGAGAGGAAATGAAGTTCGTTTACGGAAAGTTGAAACGTATTGAGGAAGGCTGCGTCTTGTATGGTGTATGAAAATCATGCTGATAGCGAATATCTGTACTGCAATGAGCAGGTTTGCGCTCTTCAATGAATAAATCATTGACTCGTTATTATGGCAAAATAGCATGGCCAGAACACGAAAGGTTAGATGGAAATGGGCCGAAGTTGGACGGACAAGCCGTCAATGAGGCTATTTTAGAGAAGAAATCCTCTCGTGGATGAGCCCACGAAATATATGAGAGCGGAAGTGGGAATATGTAAGATGTCTTTGAAACATAATATTGGAGAAGGAGAGGCCTTTGGAGGAGAATTCGTGGAGTCAGGAATCTATTTTGACGTAAAAATGGATAGAGGGGGCATCTCTTGCGAATCATTTCTTCATCGCCACATCTGCCGAGCTGAAGATTGAAACACGTCAGATCCAGCACATAAGTGTTTGAGACATGCCCCGCCGAAAATTGGTCATATGAACTGCAAGTCTCATTCACAATCACATTCACTAATCACACACAAACCATCACGAAAAACACGGCAGAGTCAAACAGAGCCAATGGTGAGTTGTTCGATAGGAATGATCAAACACAAGAAACTTTAACCGCGAGGAACTATGCAATTATGTTTGAGAATAATGCCGAAGACGTGGTGAAGAAAAAGTGGAAGCAAGTGCGGCCACTAATGGGCAGCAATGAGTAGCACTAGAGAGGCCACAAGTGAACCAACAGGTGGAGCTGAACAGGCAATCTGGTCTTCTTTCATTGCATGTGAAACCATCAAAGGGTAAGAATAAGCCGACGCAGCGAGGCCGCACTCTACGTACTTCAGCTACATTATGAAAGACGCGTATCAGATTTAAAGACAGGCTCGACCCCTCGTCACAAGGAACACTTCCTCATCGGCATCACACCATTATCATCACACCTTTGCATAGTGAGAGGCCATCAGTTGCAACAGGAAATCCCTCGGTCAACTGCAATTTCTCTTTGGTCAAGAGAATGTCATTCTACAATTTCACGAGCTGTAGCGTGAATTTGTTCACCGGCGGAACGCTACTTCTGGGAAACGATGCGACAAGGTGCCCTGTGTAATTTGGAGTCTCTCACTCACGACAAGGTAGTATCTTATCCTTTTGGCTTCAAATACAAAGCAAATATCTACGGCGGTTAAACTTTGCCTTGACAATAATCTACCCTTAGCAGTTTGTGGTGGAAGTTGCTCTTCCATGGGCTCGTCATCTTCGAAAGTGGCAGTGGTCGACCTTGGTCAAATGTGGCGTGTCGTAGTCAATTCAGGCGGCATGGCTGTTACGTTTGATGAGAGCTGCATAGTTCAAGACATCGAGAATGTCCTAGGGCCATTGATCTATTTGTGGTAACCTCCATGCACAACCAGGATAGGGTCGGCGGGCTTATTCTCGGTGGTGGACACGGCTTCCTTTCGGCCGTACACGGACTCTTGATAATCATGTTTCCGCTGAGGCTGTTTTAGCTGATGGATCTGTCGTGGGTGTATCTGAATCTCTCAACCCAGACCTGTTTTGGGCCCTGCGTGGGGCTAGTGCTCAGTTATGCATCGTGTCGCAGTTCCTCAGGCGGGTTCGTCCACAAGATGTGGTATGGAGTACCATTCTCGCCTCTTAGCCCGAGAATCTGGTAAGCATTCTCAAAGCAGCGAACAATGGGCTCAGCTCCGTTGGTATTTCCACTAGATCTCCGGTAGGCCCAGGTCGCCGTCGATGACTTTCGGTCATTCTTTGACCATCACCCAGAAGCGACCTCTCAATCAATTTAACTCTATAAACTTGTCAGCTCGCGTAAGCTATTGTTGGTGACTCTAGATGCTGCTTCTTACACAAACAGGGGCAACTTTTACGAGGCGGTAACATCATGGGGGTGGCTTAATTCTGCTTTAGACACAGAAATAATAATTTTCAACAAAGTCTATTTGAGAGCTTGCGGCAAAACACGATTATGAGGTTAGAAAAAGTCATTCTGATCAAAATTTTCCTAGTAGTCAGATGGCTGAATCTTGAACCAGAGTCTCTATTCGAGGAGGTAGCATTCGGTGTTAATTTGACTAAGCTGAAACGTCCGAAAACACAAATTCGATTCAGGGGATACTTTTCATGGATGATATGTAGGTACTTCATATGTCGTAGTTACGGCTAGGTTAGGTAAGGGATTCTTAATCCTAATGAATTATTTTTTCAGTATAATTAAATTATAGTCAAGGACTCTAGCATGGTATTGCTGTGATAAACACGGTCGTTACGGCCATTATGCATAGCGACTACTATCTCTAGGGTAGGTATGTTATTACGCAAAGTAATCGCGGGTAAAACCCGATCAACGTGTTTTCAGTGTTTTTACATTTCAGAGAATTTTACTACTCTCTTGAAAACATCGACAATCAATGAATCTTTTAATAAGAGTTGAGGTGGCTTATGGTGATTCATAGTGTGGAATCTTAGTCGAGAGACAATTTTGGCGATGTAGCTGTGCACGGTGTCCAGGAGTTTCTTTCGACATATTGAGGTCTATCTTTAAGTCGCCGTCTCTTGTGAATTCTACTTCAAGTATTGAATCATGTAGTATATTAGCTACTCTTGAGTTATAAGATTGATAATCTCAATGAGGCGCACCCGTGATCTTTCAGAAGATTGTGGGTTTGATGTGGGGTTCAGTTCAGAAGCGTCGGTAATCGAACCAAACAGTGGACCAGGTTTTGCTTGCTGGCAGCGTTTCCGCAATTTTTTTTTTGATACCTTTGAGTGCTGGAACATGCATCATGCGACTTCAAAGTGGCTTTCTCCTTTCCGTGTGATTGGATTTTGTCAGTTTCAGGTAGCGCTGCGCTCCATTTTCCGTCGCGTAACTGGACGGAAATGGATACCAAGGCTGGACGAAAAAAGCAGTAGGCTGTAAGGGTGAAAAGTTTAAAATTAAAATTGATTTGTTCCCTGCATCCACATAGTTACATTAAATCGGATGAGTTGCTCAGCTTCGTCGAAGTCGCAAGGGCTCTCGGAAATCACGGCTGAATCAAGGCCTTGTGGGTCTACCTAAGCAACCTCGTATTCCAAGCCTCTGACTCAAACGGTACCCGCAAAGTGGATCACACGACTCGAGGGTTCAAAATCTCCAGCAAAACCCAGCCCAAGGGTTGGCATGGGTTCCTCGTCAGTCGGGCGTCTCGGTAGCGAGCTGCAACCCGTAAGCACTTGGGTAAAAAGCGACTCCTCCCCTGCCTCGTATAGGATGGTGGTCAATCGATAAAAGCTGAGAGCTGGAATGGCACAAGTAAATGGTTGAATGGCGAGGGAAAAATTGTGACCCATCAGAGCGGAGCGGGACGAGGAAAGGGAGTTTTACCATAGCCAAATACATGACCAACAATCACATCCCTCCAGGGTCCGAAATCGGGTCCACTCTGGTGTCACTTTGGCTCTTTTGTACGGACGTCCATTTCAAAAGTCTTGTCCCGAGCTAATGACGCCACACCCTTGAATACTTGGTGATACTTTGCATGGGTTTTGGTCACAGGGGATTAATCACTAATTTCTTGCTTACTTTACTGGACTTAGGGGATTTTGAGATCATCGATAGCGGTCTTACTCCACTATAATTTAGGGCCTTTTGGTTGGTGGCCTTCTCCTTAAGGTACCTGTGGTATTTTGCCGAAGAAAAAGCAAGGTGTGGCTTTCTTTGGGACAAGACTTTTGAAATGGACCTCCGTACCCGGAGGACCGTTTTCTCTTCCAAGAGACACGCCAAGACGGATTTTTCTTCCCAGACTTGCCGGATTTTGATGCAGATCCCTTCAGCCTGGAACATCTCATAGCGCAGAGTCGATGCGCACCCACCTGGATCGCGATGAAAGGCAAACTTTATACGCCTTGATCAGCACCTTCATCCACAACCCCACGACGATTACGCCTCGGCTATCTATCCGACATTGAAGATCGGCAGCCCGAGTGAACTACGTACATTGATGTCCCTTTGCGCCCCAAAATTCGACGACGTGATGCCACCGGAAGCTGGCACTAAAATATTTCTTGACGGGGATTTGCCAGTCGCCTTGATTTTCGTCCCAAAAAAATTACCACAGGTACACTGCTTTGGGAGATAGCAAGCGCTGGCTCTTTCTAATCTTGGCATTGAATTTTATGAGTAAGCAAGCACAGGACGGCTCATGCGAGGCCACACGAGGTATTAATCTAACACTTGGCCTTGCGGTGGTGGTACGATGCTAAGAAAGAAGAGCGCTTCGAGGATTTTAGTATCACACGGATCTTATTGGTGTGACCAAACTGGACATGGGTCACCATTGGATGGATGAACAATAGACGACATACCCAAAACAGCGAAGCGCGCAGTTGGTTCTCCACGGGACGGCCCAACGAGCGTGTATCGAAGTGCGGCTAAGCTAAGCGTTGCCATTTAGCCGTTTAAGCATGTCTTGGCAAGACCACGGGGATCGTAAACCCATCCTTATTCCGGTGCAATTTCCGATCGATACATGACTGCGCTGTCAGCATTGTGGCACGGTACCTGGGCGATGTGGGCTATGCCATCATAAACGAGCTAAATTGTGGTAAGCTACTCCATTTCCAGCAGCCGGATGCTGCCGGCCCCTCTCTTTTTTCCAATACTCTTGTTCGATACGATTCAGCCATCTGTTCCTACCCGAAATCTGGGCTGATGATCGCGTAGCCACATCGTGGTGTCAAAACCAACCGCATGCGCTAGCATCTCTGCAGATCGTATAAGATGTCTTCCAAAGTAGCCCGCATGTGGTACGGCTCATTGCGTTTACGTTTCGCTCTCTGAACGCCAGTCACTCGTTTATCGGATTAATAATCCTCACACTCGTTTCAACACTAATTATTATGCATTCTCTTTCCCTTGGCGTTGGCCTCGCCGTTTTGGCCTCGCTTGTTGGCGCGAGTCCTTGCCGGCCCCGTGCCAGCACCGTCGTGACCACCAGCGAAAGCGTCACCACGACCGGAATTCCCATCGAGATCAGTACCGAGCCTTCGACTTCCGCTGCTACTACCCAGGAGGAGGACATCTTGACCTCGACCACGGCCGAGACGTTTATTTCGACCATCACCACCAAGACTGACGATGTCTTGATGTCAACCACGGTTGCTGAAAGCACGAAGGAGACTTTGGTCGTCAGCACGACTTCCGAAACTGCCTATGAGGAGACTGCTACCGCTGAGACTACAACGAAAACCTGGGCCCACACTACGGCTGTGAACAGCACCACCGTTGCAACCCCTACCGTAGAGTCCACGATCGAGACCCCATTCTATAGCACTACGGCCGAAACCACAACTGCGAAGGTCACGACAGAAACCTGGGCTTACACCACGGCTGAAAACATCTCCAGCATTGCAACACCCACTGCGGAGTCTACGACGGGGACACCAGTTTACAGCACTCCTGCAGAGTTCACAACATCAGCCTACAGTACTCCTCCGGCCCACAACGTCACCTCGGCCTACAGCACTCCCGCAGAAACCAGCACCTTTGAGACCACCACTCAAACGCCCACAACTAAGACTTCGGCCTACAGCACCCCTTCAGCCTACAATACCACTTTGATCTATAGCACCCCTTCGGCCTATAGCACCACTGCTGAGACTGCCTATACTACTCCGCATACCACTGTCGAGTCCACAACAAGCACCGTATCCTCTAGCACCGAGATCTCGACTTCTACCACTGCCATCACAACCTCGACCTTGACCCCGACTTCGACCTGGACCACCATTACTACGGCGTCGACTACCACAGCCAGTGTTCTCACTACATTTACTGCCACTGCCGGCAACTCCGCAAACAGTGCTGTCAATGGCCGCACTATTAGAACCACCGGCCAGGCGAACAATGCCCTGTACCTCATTGCCGACGGCGTCGATGTGCCCAACTACACTGTCGGCACGATTCACATCGAGGATTCCACCGGTTACCTGATGATTAACAGTCTATACATTGTCTACAACCCAACCGCGAAGATTCTCTACACAGCAGACACCTTGGACACGGTCTTTACTTCTAACTGGAAGAAGATTATTTGCACAGCCCCGACCTCGGGCGCTGCTCTCTCCTGTGCACCGGATGGGCTTCCCAATATTACACAATTTCGGGTTTCCTCTACTGTCTCAACCTACATTGGCATCAGAATCGAGGATCCTAGCACTACTACAAGCGGATATGTGAATATTGATTTGCTCGCAGGAGCATCGGCCTAAGCAGTTGCATTTTTGAGGCATTATATTTTACTTTCACGAAACAATTATTTATCTAATTAAATAATAGTAAATATAAAGGATTGCCTTTGACTATTTCTAAGTAAAGTGATTATTGCAAAAACCAGTTCATTATTTTCTTTCTAGTCATTAATAAGCACGCTTTTTCTTTGGGGTTGGATAAGTATACTACGCAGCAAGGCAACCCGGCACCATTCACAAAAGGATTATTTAAAGAAAATGTCTGACATAACACAAACATCACACGCGTCACATACATCACACGCATCAAACGCATCGCAGGCATCACACACATCATAAAAATTACACAAATTACATTTTCACAAAGCTTGCTTGCCTTGTAAATAACTACATAAAGCTCTCCTCTACCAATAGCATTTCCTTTGCTTTATAAACTGTCTTATTAACTTTTTGCCTTTTTCTTTTGCATTTCTACCCAGAATGAAAGGCGCTCATATCATTGCTCTGACATCACTTGGGCTTTGTCCAGCTACTGTTACATCAAAAATTTATGGTTTGGACGTATCCTGATGTCACAGGCTTACCTCAGTGCTACCTCCCTCTGCCTAGATGATACTATTGTGGGTTTTCCAGGATGTATGCAAATATGTCACAACGTGATCGATGGAGGACCTTAAGGCTGGACCAACTTTAAATAACTGTCCAAGTAGTACTTCATGGGTAAGTGGCTGGTTTCTCATTATAATTAGTTACTTTAAATAAAGTACTAATGCTAATGATACCTTAGAAGTTTAATCAGATTGATACATTCAATTCATGGATTCAACAATATACCTATCAATAGGAAGGAGTAGCTAAAAGGTTTCTGCAGATGATTTCGAACTACATTATTAATACTTTTTTTAAATAACTCATAAAAATCCCACCCTGCAATCAGCAGCTTGCTAGCATCCTGTGTCACTGTAAATCTTTAGGCCATGGCCATCGCCTCTCTTGTCATATAATACGGTCACAATTGCGCTACTATTTTATCTGCATATCTAAAACCAATTTACAAAGACGTCGGTCGTGCGATTGCATCTAAAGGCTGGAGGTGAATGAGGGGGAATGGGCACACTGAAAAAAGCCGGAATCCAGATCGTAACTGACCCCACGGCCTGGATGGATTGTTTTTTCAGTTTTAACTTTTGTGCTTCATTGACTGGCAGCAGATGAGTTACAACAGTCGGAACATTATGGTAATCCTCAGTTCAGTCACAGCTTTGGTCGGGAATGGATCAAGGAAGAGGTTCAACACTTTGAGGCTCAGGAGTTGGAAAGCGATGAGTGAGAAGATCGGTTTACTAACCAAGAATATAAAATAGTGCAAGCCTGTATAAAATAGCTAAATATGGGGATTCACAGACACATTGACTCTTTGGTTTGTATTTTTAGGCTGTGCCGCAGCCAGAATTCCCAACTAGCAATGTGTATGCTATTGCTCATAAAGATTCCGATTTCTAAGATTTGACAATTGGCATTGAGAATTCCGATGCAGATTTGGGAAACGAGATTGAGACATCAGACCAAGATGAAAATGAGAACGGCGAGGAACTAGAGGGTGTTATGTTCAAAGCTACGCTTCTATACAAGCCTTTACCATTTGATCTTCCAACTGTACACAAGAAATGTGAAGTTATATGATAGTAATGTTGATCAATGCTCACGTTTCACTTAAAAGCAGACGATGAGCTACCCAGAGTTTATCTGTGTTCGCTCACAAAGAACTGTTGTTGAAAGCACTCACCCGGTCGCCCGGTCATAGGCAAATTAATGGACACGTTTATACCATAGCATCATGTCATCGAAAAAAACGCATATTTACGGGGTGTTGTGAAAATCGAAGTTGCCGTGCTTAACCAGTGCTTAGCTTCGACAAGATGCTGAAGTTGGCTTAATTCAGAGATCTCAAAACTACTTGATAGCTATTCCTCTCTTGTAACCCAACTAATTGATTCCATAAACTCTCTACCATCGATTGATCATAACCTGATGATGGCCAGGCGACTCTTGCCAACCTCTCATGGGCTTCTTCCCATTGAGTAACTTTAGAGGCCAAACTCCATTGCCGAATTGAGCTAAAAAGATAATCGACAAACATTATCAGCCGCTCGTCATATATATATGACTGGTGTCTTTCTATACTGTATGCAGTGACAAAGTGCTCCCAAAACCATAAATCTGATTGACAGGTGTCCTTCGATTCACCTGCAGTTCGAAGAAAATCCACGACTAATATCGACAGCAGGCGTCGAAAAAGCCGTCTTTCGAAGGATTCTGCAAAATCCCAGACTCCCAATACTGTGTACAAGTAAAACCCTGCTGTAATGGCAATGCTGCACCAAGAAGTCATAAAATTACTTTTCAGGAGCATACTTGATTCTGCCTGGGAGGGAAACTCAAAAAAAGATGCAATATGACCGCCAATAGCAGCAAAATGACCCTCCAAGATGGAACTCTCGGCCAATGATTGACGAGAAACCCTATTATTTTGAGCCGCAGGAAGTTCTGAAATTGACTTCAAGTATTTCACAACGTGAGATCCGTCAATTTCGTAGAACTTTGACTTCGGAGGGAACGTCGAAAAAAAGAAGGGGAATATTGCAATTGACTCCAACTGCATTCGGAGATACGCAATGTTCAGAGAAATATCTATGCTGGGGAGAGGCTGTCCCTTGGTGCCATTAGACTTGTTTTTCAGGACTCTGCACTTTATAGCGTGGATGGCACAATGTGTTCTGTGATGGGTTAATATTTTGTATGGGGAGTATTCCCATGAGTTTCTTACAGTATAAAGTATCGGTTCACAAGCTCCTTTTCGAGCCTTCCATCACCCTGGCGCTTCGCGTCCGCTTTATAATAGAGATCGAGAACGAGAACGAGACCATCTACATGAGTTGCAGCAGCTTCAATATTGCCAAGAGCGTACTATGGCAATTTGTCAGCCATAGACTCAAGGATAGAGATGTGGACGCAAAGCCCAAAGCATTTCGAAATCTCAGGCTCGATCGTAGCCGTCGTGTAGATTTTGAGAGCAGTGGCTCCGTTGCTAAATTTTGCTGCAGAAATAGCTTGACAGTGAATTTCCTCTTACCTCTATGAGACATAAGGTGGTGATGTCGCTGATTAACGAAATCAACGTTGCTGGCTGCAAAGCATCAATTTGACTTTGTAGCAGCTTGATGGTCTCAACTTTGTGAAATAAAAATGTTGAATGGTACTTTTGAATGTCTCCAGTCACCCACATGCAGTGAAGGCCACCAATCAGCAAAATGTTTCTCAGTGTAGCGGGGCTTTGAACCACGAGCGGTAAACTGAGGGTAGATTGTTAAATCAAACATGTCGTGAATGAGCCAGCTCTGCCAAGCCTACATCTTGTCTGCACCAATGCTGTAAGAATTATCGCCACGCAAGCGATGAACTAATGATGCAAGTGTCAGCTGAGCTTCATAGTGTGAAAACTCGGTTGCCTACTGCAATAATAAAACAGCTCTCTTGAATTGTATGGCATCCGAATTGGTAAAATGTCAAATGAGTCAATTGGGTTTCCATTTGGCGTCTTGGTCAACGGTGGGGGCCGAGACAGTTCTGGGTTATCAACGGCCCAAGGCTGCAGCTGGCCAGGGAGAGGTGCAAGCCTGCGGTCTCGAAGCGGAGGCTCTAGCGGAGGATAATCACATGTCTTTTTTTTCTCTTTGCATCTTTGGCTAGATACCCGTCAGCCAACCACCGTTTTCACAGTCATGCATCATGCAGCTGGCCTGGAAAAGAAAGCAGATGCGGAGAGACTCACCAGACGGGTTTGTTTCCATCACATCGGATGTGGCGTTTTCTACATGGCAGGCAGACTATCCGACTTCGAGTGTGCGCTCTTCGCATTCGTTGTGTTGTTTCTTTATTTGGAGCATGCATTTTGTCGCATGGCCAATCGCGCATCGATAATCGTGCAAGATGGCGGAGAGTGACATTTCATAGTCATGCTATCGGCGAAAAGTTCTCCCAAACCCTTGCGCACGCCCGGACCGCCAATAAGCAAGACGCCCGCCATAAACCCGCCAGCCCACTTTTGAAGCCTTACCGCCTCGACTAGACCCGGCATTTGAGTGGAGATAGCTGCTCATCAAGCCTATCAAGAATGCCTCTTGCCTTCGGGGGTCGCCGTTAATTTCCATTTTGCATAATGACAAGGGCCGTTCAGAGCACACCTCGTAATCAGCCCTGCGCTTTTGGCCATTTTCGCGTGGACATCTCGCCTCTCTCCTCGTCCCGTGTCTGGTAGTGCATATTTGCGGCCGACATTCAACCCATCTAAGTGGCTCTAGACTCCCACATCCGTACCCACGCGCATTACGTGTTAAGGTAGTCTATCTCAGCCAGCAATAATTCAATCGCCGCTTTACCAACGTTTAGGATAGTTTAATCCATTGCACTAAATCTCTCTCTTCCTCATCATATATTTTTAAGGCGTAATTGGGATTAATAAATCAGGCTCTAGGGTAGGAGCAAACACAACCTGGTCGAACTTGGTTGAGCAGAAGAGGCCTGTCGTCAAGGCTTAACAGCAACGCCGCATCAGAAAAAGCATAATCCTCATCGTTATTGTTGGTATATCTATAGATAGTAATGGAATGAGAAGCTAATTCATGGTATTTGAGCCAGAATGACAACCCTTAAACATGATAGGGTTTGCTTTTGTAAGTCCCGTCAATTTCGGTCGACCGATCAAAGTAACAAAAGTAACAAGTAATATACTGTTTCCTCTTCATTAATTGACTAGCTCTGTTTTAATTCGACACCCTGAAATCCGCACCATTGAACGTGGCTTCGGTTACCTCGTCAAAGCGTTTTTGAGAAGTGTTGAGAGAATCGAATCTTTTATTCTTAATCTCACCGCTGAAGGTGAGGTTTCCATCTTTTGCATTTCCCACAATTAGATCTTGGAGCCAATCGGGAGAGGACCAGCGGAAAGAGGTCCTGGGCTCGCCTCAAAGAGCCGCTCATCATCGCACAAGTACGGAAGCGATTCAAACATCTATATATCCGCAGTGGCATTAATGATGTCATTTCCAGGGACGTCTTCTGGTCAAACTAGCGCATCGAGTACATTCATTGATGCGGATGTCAAAATATAAGAGTCTTTGGTAGAGCTCCTCGAGCTCAAAATGCGTAATTGCTATCGCCCTGACACCCGTTTTGCTCTAAGCCTTTTTTTAATGCATGAGAAGGCCAAGAACCGAGCAAGCGTAGTTGTTAATTGATAATGGCGAATAGGACAGGCTTCTCTTTGCAAATGGATTCGGATACAATATAGGTCAAAATCTGTCATAACTCGAAAACATTGTCTATCTACCGACAAAGGCACTGACATTAATTCTGACCAATACTAGCAGAAGCGAAAACAACTTTTGATGCGGCGGAATAGTACTGTGAATTGACAGAGCGACCTCAGCCTTGTTCTCATCGGGGCCTCATAGGGGGTACTCTCATAGGCGGTAACCGTGTTACATGGGGCAAGCTGCAGACTTGTACGCCTAGCAAGCGTCATTCGCACGTAAGAGAATATTGAGAATCCATCGGATTACCCCAGTCGAGCCCCCTCTTGACTACCGCTTTTCACGAGATTGACCCTTGTAAATTGCTTCGCTGCCCTTCAAAAGTTTCATGGCACAGGAATTTGATCCAATTGGCACTATAGTACCATGAATGGAATATTTGTATATCTCCTGCAAATTTCAGCAGCAAATGGTTGCGACCTGCTCCACACCATCATACCTGGTCCTGGTTAGGTCCTGGATATGCGTAATTAGGAACATGTCAGGGTCGTTGCATCATAATTTTAAAATCGGCTAAACTATATTGAACTGACAGCTAACCGCTTTACATGGAAAATGGTACCCGACGTAAAAATCATATGTGACAGGTGAAGAACCTGTGAGAACAAAAGGCATGTGAGAGCAGATTTTAGGTGGTAGATACCGACTAAAGCGAAGGCTGGTTTATGCACGCAGTTGAAGTGCGCAATTTTGACAACAAGAGTAATTTTGGCAAGTGTAATGGACTGTATTAGAAGTATGATTTTATTCGAGATATTTGATGTGGTCCGGTTGTTGACCGACGCAAAAAAAATCTCAGCAGACGCTTTGTCCACACAGCAGTGTCTAGTGAGCAAAGATGCATAGGCTGTAGCCAGACCACAACCGGACTCATCGCATTCATTGAATCCGTAAGTAAAAGCTCAAGGTAGGTGTCTGAGGTTGGAATACAGAGGACAGGCCAACTGACGCACTACGACATGTACAGTCTTATCAATATCCAGGGATGATAACAAGCTGCCCAGTCAGATGCCTTAGGTTGCGGCTTGGCACAACTGCGCAAAATGAATGGTATCACAAATTTGTGGAGTGGTGTGGCTTGGCAAAGAGTCTCATGGGCCAATTGCCAGGTCAGGCGCACCGATTTAGTTTGCTGACAGGGCTACTTGATCCTCAATAGGGCTAAGTTACATGCCGAGGATCCACCAAGGACCAAAGGCCCAGTTCAGCTCCCAGGATGCAGTACAAGGCGCACCTGCATGTTCAGCGATTCGAGCTGCATAAAATGGGCAAGTGGCACATCCTTCCCGTTGCTCGAAATGCTCTCCGCGTTTAGCCTACCACGATGCGGCTGACCGCGTCGGCCTTGTTGCTTGGCCTCGCCAATGCCGCCGATGTCACTTATGTTACGGATTTACCCATCGCCACATCTCTCGTGAGTACCAGCTTAGCATGAGTTGATTCGACGAACAGGCGCTAATCATCCTTCTCTCCAGGCAGCCTGTGCTTTTGAAGTCATCTCTGTGCAGTTCTCGCTTCAGAACAACTCGCCCTGTCCCACCGATGCGACCCAATTCCAATCATGCGTTTGCACCCAGCAGTTCAAGAATATATCCTGGTCCATAAGCGACAGGATTCAGGATTACTGTGGTGGCACCTCGACCGGTGACCGAGATCAGTCTTCGGCGATGACCGTCCTAGAGGCATATTGCAATCAGGACACTACGTATACTTTTGAAACACCACAGCACCCCGTTACTTCCTACATCTATGAGTTGGATGCCTTTACACGATTAGCATCATGTGCTCAAATCCCGCTGCGATCAGTTGTCAATACATGGGTGAGTTTAGCGCCATCGACGTTCCAGTCTGCGTCTTAACAAGTTATCAGATGGGTGAATACCTCTGTCCATCTTATCGGTCGGGGCTAGCCCCATGTGCGTGCGAGAAGGAAATTCATTCAACACAAGTTACTAGTGGGCTTGATGATTTGGTTGAGAAAGCGTGCGGGAGCGTTGAAGACGTCGCCGCGGCAAAGAGCGTTTTTGCTGCATATTGCCGATTAAATTCGGAAATTACATCAGCAACAGGAAATAGTAACCCGACGGGCAGTGCTGGCGAGTCAGCGAGTAGGAGGTCAACCTCACGGCCGTCTTCTCAAGAGACAGGATCTAGCAGTGCGAGCGATGATGGCAGTACAAGCAATGATGGCGGTGGTAACTCGAGTGGGCTCGCCACTGGAGCCATTGCTGGAGTGGTAGTTGGATGTGCTGTCTTTGCCGTTGGATTACTGGGTGTCATGTTTCTCCTGATAAGGAGACGTCGGAAGACCAAGGCATCAAACTTGAACACGGCAGTCGCTTTGAATTATCGAGACTCTATGCGGAGCGATGGAGACTTGCCGCCTGACGACGGTGTTGCTCCTCCAGCGTATGAGGCTGGAGATTTTGGCAAAAGGTTTCAAAGAGAGCAGGGCCAGAATTAGTAATTTAAATTACATGTGAAACGTAAAATTTGTTCCTCTGGCTAGTTTCATTTTCGTGAGAGGTTTAACAATAGTTATTACCACGTAAAAAGGCGCATCGGCATATAATGTGTCGTAGTTGGCCGTGAAGCTGTTACTGCTCAAGAGCTGGAGTCCCACTGATACCATGCCGGTTAAGAGAGGCAGTCGTTATTTGAGGCTATTGGAGATAGTGTGTGTGCAACAGACCATTGGGTATTGCAGCCTAACTGTTTAAACTCTACTGTGTAAAGCTTATTGTGTTGACTTGGGCCGTATTGGACCTCAAGGATGATAATGATAATAAGCATTAAAACTTTCCCCTATAAAAATAGTTTGTTGGTTGGTAAGCAATAAATTGCACAGCTGTTAGGATCATCCCAATACCTAATAAAGGCTGCGTGGTAAGGACGCCTAGCCCTCAGCGTGTTTTCCGATTAGGTGTAGGGCACCTGATAGTGGCACACGCCATCACAAAAGTGAGGCTATACACCAATTCCGCTATTCGAAGCTAATGCGGTCTAGAATTGTGGCATTGTTGTCTTTGGCTAGTTAGTTCGTGGGATGCTTTCAACTAGCCCAAGCCACATACATTTCGTCACATTCGCTAAAAGCCCATAAATATTGGCCACTACATTCCTGTTGGACGAATTTTCCTCAACATTGCCATTCTCCAAAATGTTTGTAAGAGTGTTTCTCAACGTTCTAGCATGCTTCCTTTCCCTCGCAGAAGCCCAAAGCACCAATGGCACTCAGGAAAATGATGCGCAATGCCCAGTCAATATCCCTGGCACTTTCCATCATGGAAATTGTAATATTATCTGTCGAAAAGCTTCCTGGACGGATGTTCAGATTTTCTACCTCGGAAATTACGTTGCACACGCCGCCACCGTTACTACCATGCCCGGCCAGAGCACGGCAACTAGTCTATATCTTATTGCTAGTGCTTTATTTCTCCCAGGTGCAGGGGTTTACACTGGCGTTCAGAATATCACCAGCCGGGCAATATTCGGCCAAACAGATCTGCAGAAAGCTGCTCGGGCGGGCGCTCTGTATGCTGTAGTCCGTGACAAGTGTAATGATCCCGTTGAAAACGGAGACGATGGAGCAGAGAACAATGGCGACCCCCCAATTGAGTCAGAAAGGGCAAGGTTTGTTCAAGGCAATCAAGAAAATCTTCGATGGCGTACCCTAAAAACGCCGACTATCTTCACAACCAAGATTCATGGACTCTATCTATTGCCAGAGGGATATAATCTCGTTCCGGTGCCTAGGGATGCGACTTTCAAAAGAGATTATCGGCCCCGTAGCCCAGGTATTTATCAGTGACTGAAATCCTTTTTCTGCGTTCCGGAGGGCGCTAAGTCATCTGCAGTTCTATCCTATAACTACAACATTATCAAAATTCTTGCATCCCTAGTACAATTAGGATTTGCGATTTCGACATTATACCGTACAAGAGGCGACCAAATCAAGATTTATGGGTACGCGGCTTTTGGATTGACGGTGGTACCTTATGCATGGATGTATTTTATTAATCTTGTTGGCAACGCAACATGCCCGCAATACAACGCTATTTTCGTTGTCGAATCATCGGGCCTTGATCACCTTCGAAGCCTCGCTAATGGAAGAGAAGAGTTTGAGGTGACGGGAAAAGTTGGTCGCCTGACTCGCCAGGGAGATGATGCAGTAATAAAATCACACAAACTGCGGGAAAAAACGAGTGACGATGAGCTCTCATCATTTTTTTTTGTCAGCTATCTCGTGGCTTGTGTGCCCATTGCAATTATTGGCGGGCTGTCACGCTTCTCACCAGGGCAAAGCGCTCGGTATCAGCGAGTTTGGACTATGATGTGGCTTGTGTTTGGCGTTGTGGCCGGGACAGGATCGGGGTTCGCGGCCAAATCATTTGAGACGGAGGCTACCGAGAGAAGAGGCATGACTTTTAGTATATTTTATTGGGCTTTGGTACTGCTCACGTTCGTGTATGCTGTGGTGTCTATCGGGGGGTATGTTGTTGTGGGCCAGATGATACATGAATTTGGTGTTTGTAACGAGATTAAGAATATCAGTTAATGCCTGCGAGTTTCAGATAGGCTATTCTCTAGAACATGTTATTCAGCACTTAATAGGGACCAACGGCGACCCATTGGTTCGCGTAACCGTATGGTACCTTTTAGCTCAGTTCTAAATGAACGATTTAAGTCGATTCGAACAGGGTATGTTAATCTGCTCGGCTGCAAGGCATGTAGACCAGGACAAATAACACTGTTAGATTGTTCGCCACTATAGCGACATATTCTTTCGCTGACCAAGTCAAGGCGGTCACGAATTTGGTGCCCTTGCCAAAACCCGTCTCAAATCAAAGCGAGGCCCTTGATTCAGATCCTATGCTAAAGTGGGCTCACGAAACGCTTCAAGACAGCCTCCTGCATTGTAATCCACAACTGAATGGCATCAAAGGTGGACAGGCTATGGCGGACATGTCTCTCTATTTTGATGATCCTCTAGCCATTCTCTCAAGCATGTGCGCTTTATCTCATTTATTCATTCAATGCGTGTCAGTTGCTGACTTCATAAGTGTGGATTCCAAAATTGGTCAACGGAATGATATGGTGACCTGTCATATAGGGTTTTGCACTCGGCTGCAAGAGCAATGCGACGGCGAGGACCTACAAATTGAAGATTCGAGACAGATCTTGAGCACGATTATAAACTTGATCGCTTCATCGGACTTTGCTGAGGTTCAAAGCGAAATCGTAGACCAAAAAAGAGCGAAGAAAGTCATTTTATCTGTCGCCCAGCCAGAGTAACTCAATCTCGGAACGGCCGTGAACCACAAGCAACTGGCTGAATTTTTCTCTGCCCTAATTAAGCGGAAGACTGGCGCGGATGATCTAACTGTGCCTATTATCTCCAAAGTCATCGAAGACAGCCCGCGATTCGCATCGAATGTGCTCCATTGCTTATGAGTACCGTTCTTACAAGAACTCTTACCTATTCTCATCTCTAATCACATACCTCTCGACTCAGATCACTACAAACGTCTATTTTCTGCTGTACTCAATCAGTATGTCGAAAACTTTGCAAGCACAGAGCCCAGGGGCAATGAATCACTAGCTATAGGCCCTGTCGATTGCCACTGTGGCCATTGCGCGGCTTTGAATGAGTTTCTTGCGGAACCAGAGGCGCAGGTAGTGTCAGGGCGAACAGACCCCAGCGCACCCACTTGCATCAACAGATTGACAGGGCAGGCGTCGATTGCACCCACGAGACGGTGCGGTCTGCAGAGCCCCAGACACTCGTGTTCACGAAAAGGGCTGCAGCTCGAGAGAAGAAAAGGCAACAGGAATGGGTCCGTCGGCGTACAGAGGCTGCTGAGCAACTCGTACGTTTTGAGCATGATCACCTTGGCTTACTCCTTGGGCCGGATCATTTGAGAATTCTGAACATGGAACAAGCCCCAGTGAAATCCCCGCCACGGGCTTCAGATGGACAGTCGGCAAGCGTACCTCATCAAGTAGAACGACAGAGCAGCTCGCAGGGCCTGCCCCGTTCATTGGTAGTGGGAGAGAAGCGCAAACGCCCAGCAGAGTTTGAAGTTGTTGACTTGGCTAGCGATTAGGACAACTATGGGGCCATTTTTGTGATGTCGCATGGATTGAGCATTATTTAGACCTCTAATATCGTCAAGGTTCATTTTGCTTTTAACTATAACCTCTATAAGGCTCTGATTAGGGCTGGGCTGATTTTGGTTACAGACAGATGCTCCAGGATGGTTCGATTTCTTGTTGCTTCTGGTGCGGGCACGAATGCTCGGGCGGGTGTCAAGAAGGTGTTGGAACATGGAACCCCACCCAGTCTCAGGTCCCAGAGTTGTGATCAAGCTTCGTACTAGGTTGATCTAGCCCGCTCCTAGTGTGTACCAAGTGCTCCAAAGACGAGCATTCCCCGATGGTCTGCCCTTTTTTAGCGTGACGAGCTAAGTGAGGCTCAATTTTAGTCACTTTTTATTAGTAAGCTTTAACGATAGACAACACGTACGTGGAATTTGTGTTTTACTGATCGAAATGATCTTGTTACCTTCTCAGCATGCACGAAAGTTCGACATCTGGTACAAGTCATGGGTGTTGTAATTAGCTAGGCAAGGACCCAAAATGCATCCAGTTGCATCACATCACTAGCGACTGTGGTTCCGGGCTGTGGTGAGATTCTTGTTTATTTAAAACAAAGGTCTATCTAAGTCTATTGTTGTTATCATTACAGCAAGTTGTTGGATGCTATCGGGGGTGTCAGTCTGAGGGTTTTTGGCTGTGAAAACCAATATCCCGGTTGTCCGACCCGTGACCGAGGTCAATTGACGGGATCTTGATGGCCCTATTGCTGCCCAGTCCTCATGCCATGGCGGGCCCAGTGCCAGCCGCTACAGTTGGTGTTGAGGGTAGCAACGGCGTGATCAAGGTTGCACCAAAAGTGGCGATGTTATCGAGTCTTAGCCCTATTCCTTTGGCCCTTTGACTACCGTTGTGTTTAAGCTAGGCCGCCGTTTCCATCTCAGAGTGTGACATACCATATATATAGTACCTCAGGTAACGTGCAAAGTAAAGGGAGACTAGAAACACTGCGCCAGTACCAACAAACAGAAGACCTGGCGGAAGTGCCCCATCACTATTCAGGATGAGTAGGAAAATATCTGCCCACAAGGGCAGGCCCACAATCCCTGCCAGGGATTGCATAGTTCTAATGCTCAAGTAGAGTTTTTCGATGGCTTCATCGTTTTTCAAAGCGGTGGTAGCAAATGATCGCAAAGAGTCGGAAAGGCCGACGCTGAGTGCCGAAAAGGAGACACCGAAGATATATACTGTTATGGATGGCGCCACTGCCATTATAAAAGCGCCTGCCGCGCTGATGATCAAGCTGGATACGATGATTTGATAGTCTATGAGCTGTTTTACGCGCAGGTACGGACGGAGAACATGATGTGTGAGTATGGGCAGTATGAGCAGAGTAATGGCTGAGATGATTTGCTCCATCGAGGTTATTTGGTCAACATCAGCTAGCGCCCAATGGAAAGTGCTCGAGGTCCATTGTTGCGTCGTGCCCGATACAGTCAAGGCCAAAGTGTAAGTAAAGAAGATGATTGCGACCTGGCGGGTGAACGGATCCTGGACTGTCTCGATGAGGAGTTTTAGAGAAAGGGGCAGATCAACAGTAATAGCGCGAACCAGTATCTCAGAGAGACTTGAATCGTGATGGGCGGATCCGTCCGTGTGGCAATCCGCTGACGAGTTCGTCTGAGCGGGCATCAGTCTTGCTTCCTCCTCATTGTTCTGGTGGTCCAGGGCAAATTTCTCGTCCCGCGGCAATAAAACTATCGTTAGTAAGTTCAGAAAAGCAACGCCAATGTTAACTAAACATAGCAGCCAGACGTCGAATTTAAGGAGGAGAGCTCCTAAAAATGTTCCAACGGACATCATTCCGATCAGAAAGGCACTGAGCAAATTAAATGTGCCAGTTCTATTGAGAAGAGTCAGTGTGATGTACAAGGTAAATGTTTTTTGGGTGCCATGGTTTTTGGAAGGGAGAAATGGGAAGTATCGGTACTCACAGTCCGTCACCTGAGATGCTTTCTGCTATGTATGCCCACAATAAAATTTCTCGAACGGTGACGCCGCCTCCGATTAGATCAAACGCCCACAATGCTAAGATCCAGTTGACACTTATGAAGCTGTTGTGCAAGTAGACTAGAATGATTACATGAGTCAGGCTTGGGGCAGCATATCAAATGGATATTCGGGAAGCAAATTTCGTGACTCACACACTGCAAAAAACGAGATGGTGCGCAGGACTAAACTCGTAGAGTTGATGAGAAGAATGGTTCTTTTCCCGATGATGGGCGCCAGCCGTGTGTACACTGGAGAGGCTAGAAAGCCTACAAAAAGAAAAAAAAAATGACGCTGTGTTAGATCGCTTACGAACGCAGCAGGGGGTGAGATCCACTGGGTTCCGCACCTATAATCGAAAAAGACAAGTTGAACATGCTGGATAAGTGGGCGACTTTGGACTGCAACTCCTTTGTTTTGCACATAGCCTCTGGCACGCTGCCGTCTGGGCGAAGGACGCTGGGATCGTTGTGGTAGTAGAACTCTTGGCAAGCGCCTTGTTCGATCAGGTAGGTCTGCGAAGCTTTGAACAGAGCTAGGCCAAGGCCATCAAAGACCATGACCAACATGCTCTGCCAGTGCGCAGAGTTGGACATATTGGCGAGAGGATGCCGCGACAAATGGTATATAGGCAAAAGTGGTTTGGGGACTGGTGATGTTTGAGTACAGTGTCATTTCGAGTTTTGCGAGGTTTTAACCGGCCGCGATGAGCAAGGGCTCAGGTGACGCTCATGCTGCCTCAGGCTTCAAAGAGGTAGGACGCGCGTGGGTGTTTCTACATCAGGGTTACATTATATTCGCACTGGCAATGAGGCCGAGAGGGTGGGAAGTACGTACTGCATAAGTACTTCACCACACCCACTCACCGGTGTGGGAGGACAGAAACGTGCGCCCGCATGTTCGGCTGGACACAAACACGAGACCTTGAGCCCGAGACACTTTCCAGCCCGACGCCAAGAGGCCGTGGGATGGGTTTAACTAGCTGAAACCATCTCGGTCACGGCTAGGGCGCAGCATGAGCATCAGAGCATTTCTTTATTCGTTGTAAAAAAAAAAAAAAATTTAACCCTAAAAGGCGGTAAGCCTCCTCAACAGCACTCTCTCAGTCTTTGTCGATTGCCTGCCCCAATGTCTCAGCCGCTTATTCGCGCGTGACAGATAGCCCAGCTATCGCGTCATGCCCCACACCCTTGCAGCGTCAAAGCGTGTGAGGAAAACACGAGTCAAAGATGGAAAATTCAGGAAATTCAAATTCTCGCCCGTTACATCATGGCTGAAAAACTAGTACCAGAATCAAGAGATAGTATTTAAAAAAAAAAAATCACCACAGTACTATCCGCAATAACTCACGAAGTCCATAAGTGCTGTGGATCCCAAATTGCCTCCACAAGTCGCGGGAAGCGTGCAGATGGCCAATTGAAACCTGGCTCCCGCCACTAAAAAAAGCAACACTGCGATCCACCGCGTTTTTGGCGTTGATATGTCTTTATACTTTTCCTCGTCGTCGTTGATTCTGGTTAATTAGCAAACGGCGCCCTCAGCCTCGCCAAGCCCACGAGGGTGATAGTATAATTAGTGTTCGCCAAAGGCTTGGTCGCAAAATCTTTTAGCCCCGACCGAAAGGACAAGCAACCACGGCAATAATGCATTAGCACTTCTTTTCCTTATTATTTCGAGCTCCTAAAATGCCCCACGGTCCAATGCCTTCTTTACTCGCCAAAGCGCCTCCTCTAAGTAATCTCGCGGGTGCGCAAAGACAATGCGAAACATGCCTGGCGACTCGCTGCCAAAGTTCCCCCCCGGTGCGAGATAGACTTTTTGCAGAATCAGCGCACGGTTCACATTCTCGGCAATCTCCCACGAGTTAGCCCGATCCGGATGTCGGCTGCGATAGGCTTTCCCCAGGTCTACCCAGAGAAAGAAGGCCGCGTTGCCGCCAGGCGTGTAAGGAATGCTGTGATGTTGCAGAAAGTCGGTCGCGAAGGCGTACGCGCTCGCCAGGCGGCGGCGGTTTTCCAAGAGGTAGCCTTCCGTGAATGCATCATCCTCCAGGATCTGCGTCACGATGTGATCGGTGATGGATGAGACATATGAGTACAGGGTGACAGAATTCAGAGCCGCGTGGAAGGCCGGGTTAAAAGGCGATATGATGCAACCAAGCCGCCAGCCGTTGGCCCCAAAATCCTTGGAGACCCCCCACAAAATATGCACTAGGCGAGGGTCGATAATCTTTTCGAGGTCCAGGGACAGGACGGAAACGAATGGGGGGTTGCGCCACACAGATAAGGCGTAGATCTCATCGCAGACGAGATGGATCTGGTACTTGCTGCAGAGCTTGAGGTAGGCCATCAGCACGTCACGCGGGTAACACTGGCCCAGAGGATTGTGTGGCGAGCACAGCAGCAGACCTCTGATCGTGGTTCCCAGTTTCTGGGCCGTGATGATAGCCTTCTCGTAGCACGCAACTGCGGCCAAGCTCATGGGGTCGATCTTGCTGAAGCCGACCGGCAGCGTGCGTATTTGGAATCTAAGTGCCAGGTTGATGGCCCCGTAAAATGGGCGCCCCAGCAAGAAGGCATCGCCGGGGTTCCCCAATGCCCACGACATATGTTCGAGCGCACTCGAGACGCCGTTGGTTACGATGAGCTGACAAGCATCCAGAGATCGGTGCGGGTTCAACTGTCTGTTGAGAAAACGCGCCAATGCTACTCGCAGCCGATGACTACCTGCTGGACCATCCTGGTAGGTCAAGACAGAGCCGCACAGCTTGATGTTCTGTGAGAGATATTGCTCCAGTTCAGCCTGCATCAAGCAGTTCTCCGCCACACCCACGTTCACGTACCCGTGTGGGTTCACATGGGCATCCCAGGGGTCCTTCATGACCTCCCACATGACGTTGAATCCCGTCGGAGCTATTTGTTCCCGAGCACGACGCGAAAGAAGCATCGGCGATGGGGGCCGATCAAGATTAGGCCGCGTCTGGCCCGGAGAGAGGTCAGCACCCGTGATTGGAGTCTTAGATATCGCATTCATAGTACGCATCTGTTATGAAATTGTTGTTGGTTGCACGTCCCTAGACTCGGGTGGTTCCGATACAAGATACGTTCTTATACGAATAATGATCTATGTAAGCTGGACAATAATCTTCGGATAGCGCGGCTGCTGGCGAACAGCTAAAAATGGCGCCTTCGTTCTGAGACGTGCAGTCGTTGACCTTCCAAGGCGGGGGAATACTGCATCTCGCTTATCCTTTGACCTACGTGGCATTCAGAAGCTCGCTCAGTCGGGGGAGTTTCCTTCACCGCATGCAACATATCACTTGCGTCGCATCAGCTGTACCTCTTTGGAGCGTGATCTCTTTGTGGCGGAATGGCTGGGTGGGGAGGGGGTGTGGGGGCGTGAATGAAACAACCAAAGGGCTTTTGCACGTGGTGTATCAACAATACGTGCAGAGTGAGTACTATCTAGAGGAAAAGTAGGTACTCTTTTGCTCCCACGAAACCGGCAGGCCCCACTGGCTGTCTCGGTAAATGTGGGATCGCTCGGGACGCATGCTACCTCGGAGTCATGTGTGTGTGAGACATTGGTCTTACTCGTCGATGTCTCGATGAAAGGATAAATGGGGTGCGATCTAGAAAGCCTTTACTGATTTACAGAAAGAAAGGTTATGCATTATACATTAAGCTCTACTGTATATTATCGTAAGAGCTAATTTAACTAGTTTATAAAATTATTTGTATCTTGAGGGGCTTTTCCATCCATACCGGTGGCATGCAAGTGGGGACCCCCGGGAAGGCAAAGAGATGGCCAACCCGAACAATCACATCGCGAGTTCTGCTAACAAGATGGGCTTTTCTTTTTTTTAGGTCGCCATAACTACTTCCAGCGCGAGGCCCCGGCTAGCAGTGTGGGCTAGATCTTGGATGCTGATCAGTCCTCCTACTGGTATTGCTGGAAACCACTTAGGTGTAGATAGATGGGCTATATATTACCGATCATTATAAAGGAATAACTCTTTTCGCCATTACCTAACCTCCTTTCCTTCTACTACTGACTTTAATTTTCATTCTATTACCTAAACATGCCTATTCTGTCTAAAAATTAAGCAAGATGAAGACCACGGAATTTGATTTTAATGGTGAGGGGAGAATCCTACCCCATGATCTAATTCAATTGCGCGGTGGAACTTGCGAGAGCGGAAAGATGGTTGTGCTTGATTGCTCGAGTGAGATGATTGAGTACACAGTCTTCACGACCATCTGTGACTACTTTTGTGCCGGCGACCTTCTTGTCCTGAATGATAGTTACTTGATCGCCAATAACTTGGTGTTCCAGGTTGGCGATAAAACCACTTAGATCAGTTTGCGCGGCCATGAAGAGGACGGCATGACCATTGTTGATATAATTGACCAGTCTTTGCCTGAGCTGGGCGTGACCTTTACGTCCATCAACGATAGCAAGCTCACATGCAAAGTGCTTGATCAAGGGTCCGAGGGCTCTGGAAGGTCAAGTTTGAGCAGTTTGAACTGCTGGTGTCGGTGCTTGAGCAATACAGGCTGTGTATAGATGACACTATCAACCTCAAACCGTCACACTGGGAAGCCTCGCCCGATATCTATCGCTCGGTGTACGGCAAGAAACCTGGCTTGCTTGAGATCCCATCGGCCGGGCTTCACTTTTTGCAAGAGCTCCTTGCCCAGGCGGCGGTCAAGCGAGTTGAGTTCGCCTACATCACGCTGCATGTTGGGGCTACCAAACTCTTTACCGTCCGCCACAGTAGCGAGGAGGAGATTGAGAATCACAAGGTGCGATTTGAGTACTTTGAGCTCAGCGACAAGACTGTTGCATAAATCAATAAGGCAAAGGCCGAAGGGCGGCGCCTCATTGCAGTGGGAACAACAGGGATGCGGACTCTTGAGACGTTTGGAGTGGACAAAGAGCCTGGAACTCCCATTGAAACTTCCTCTGGGTGGACAGATCTCTACATCTATCCCGGGTTCAATTTTAAGTTTGTCGATGTGCTACTTACAAACCTCCACCGACCGCGGTCTAGTCACATTGTGCTTACAGCAGCTTTTGCGGGCAGGGATTTTGTTATGCGAAGTTATGAGGACATTACGAGTAGTGGCATCTATGAGTTTGACCTGTACGGTGATGGTATGTTGATTCTCTAGTTATGAGAATAGCTATATTAAATTAAGGGGATGGGTTTAGCTTCCAATCCCCACTATCCTTTGATTCTCCTTGTATCATGTGAGCTATAACTCGTTGGTTGATTTAGCCTGCCAGTGATCGGTGCTGGCACAACACGTGCGACGGATTAGTAGGTGGGTCTGTGGTAGGGGTGTGTTCGACAAGCCGTGTCGGAGTCGAGGATGGACGGGATCTGGCCTGGCGTCTCATTCTCATTTGCAAAGCTGCAAGAACGGGGCGTTCTAGCTAGCCAAATGCGCTTTGCCTACCCGTGCGCTGTTTGCAACCTACGGAGGTAATACCCCGCCTCTTGCCGTCTCCGTGCTGCGCAGCCAAGGCAACAAATCCTACCCTGTGCCTACCGACGGCTGGTGGTATGCATATGTGTAACGAGCCCCGCATCATTTCGGTTACTATCCGCCCTGGTCGGCTATAATCCCTGTTCGGTAGGACCCAACGGCAGGCAACGGCCGCTGCTACCCTAGGATCTGTTCCGTAGTGAATTGCCTAACAGAAAATGGTTTAGTCTGTCCCGAAAAACTTGCTGATCGCACCGGCCCGTAAATATGTTTTACCCGTGTTGGTACATCAAATGCCTCCCTATCCAAGGGCTGAAAGCACACACACCTGAACGACTTAAACCGGTGCATTGCAGCATAAGCTGACGTGGACCAAGAAGCATGCATGTGCATACCAGGCTTGGACGGACACAAATCCTCCAATTAACTTCTCTTCCTATACGGCTCATGTGGTGGCGTAGACGATCATTGTTTCATTAAGGCCAGAAGGGTACTCATTGTGCTGCAAAGACCGCAATCTGGTAGTTCCCTTCTGACATGGACGGAACAACCAAGCCGGTTATTCGTTTTCGGATCAGCGCATTGAGCCATTTACTGTTTGAGCCGCTGCGGGGAAAAGAATCCATTCTAGAATGAATCGATAGTATAGGCCGTGGAGGCTAGACATTTGCGCTGCATAACTATCCGAGAAGCGAATCTCTGATAGGGCCCTCTAAACATGTCTATTACTTTGATTAGGTTAGTGCGGGGCACCCATCAAGGAAAGCATTTTGATAAGAGTCAATTCCTTCATATTAGATCGAGATCTAGATGACGGGAAGGCATTGCTAACCGAGGTACCCACGCAGTGCACATTTGTAACTACTGCTTCCTGCATGATGTTTCACTCTCCGACATCGTGTCTGCACAATGCATCAATTGGATCGCCGTCATCACATATCCCCAGCATTTTATCTGTCACATAACCTGCAAGCTTTTGTGCATCTAGAGACCACTTATCCACCTCGTCTCTCCTCCACCAGCCAAAATCATTGGCCTAAAACGGTTAGCAAAAGCCAACAGGAGCCAAGAGGTAGCCACAAGATACCTACCTCGGGACGAACCCATGAACGGCAGAAGAAGAAGGTGTGCAAAGTCCTTGGGCTTTGAGTGGTATTGCCACCACCGGCGTGCAGGACCGAGGACAAGAAAAGAAAGGCGTCTCCTCGTTGCATTTCTGCGGGGATAGCGTGCTCGGAGCTACCTTGACGCTCATCGGCCCAGAGATGTGAGCCAGGAATAAACTGTGGAAATGGTAGCAGGCAGATTAGCGAATGGCAGTTATGAATAGAGGGCTCGGGAAGCTTACCACAGTAGCTCCGTTCTCGGGGGTAACATCCACTCCGGCGATCAATAATCCAATGCCCAAGTCTGACCCCAGGCGGTAGCCCGTGCCTTCTTGACTGGTGTGTACCTTTTGCCAGATGGCGTCATCTCGGTGCAAGGCTTGCGCAGTCCCTCCAGGCAACGTGACGATGGTGGTTGCCTGTGACAAGATGGCGTTGGTGCTGCGACCCTCCGCACTATTGCGATCTACTTCAGGTGAGTTGACAGTGCAGAGAAAGTGATTGATTACGGATTGAAGTTGAGGCTGCAGGACCCATTGCTCTCGTGCCGTCTCGCTGCGCCCAAAGAGCAATCCGCAATAGATGCGTCCGTGATAGCGGGCCTTCCATTCCTGTTGGTTTCGGTCTGTTAGGTGTCTCCGTCAAAGCCATGTCATAAATGCAGTGATAAACCAAAGTCATGGACTGTACCTCGTCATTGGCCCTCTTGGTTACGATTTCCTGCACATCTTGGTTAACTTGATCGACTTGTGCCGCTGAGGCAAACCCGGCGAGGACCACTCCTCCGTCCTCTTCGATAGCTCTAATGACTTCCTTGGGCTGATCTAGCGACACGCGGCGAACCATGATGGTAGTTGAAGGCGGGTGGCTTATAGAGGAAAGTTAGATGCAGTGGAAGTAAAGATTCTCGCCGAAAACAACCGCCCGCAGACTAAGTACAGAATGGCAGCATGTAGCAAATGCATGATGCGATTGGATATCTGCCCCATGGAGCTTCCATGTGATTTCACACATTACATTACCCCGCTTCGGGACGGGACGGCCTGCTCCCAAGGGAGATGAAACGCAGAGATAATGAGTAATATAAATGACTTACTAGTGGGGGTATTTAAAGCAGGCAGAAGGGGTAAACACCACCAAAAAAAGCTAGCTAAAAAAAGCAATACGAAATATACTACCCAACATCTTTCAAATGGCGCCTCATTCAGACCAAGACGGTGATGGCGGAGCCGCGACTCCAGGCATCATGGCACAGAGCAGTGATATCAATCAACTGAAGCAATGGAATGGGAATGCAGCCACCAGAGATGATGCTCTGCGGGTGCACGACCTGATCCAGAAACACTTCGAGAGTCGACCATCCGCCCCTTCCGTGTGTGCTTGGGATGGGGAACTCACCTACGAAGAATTGGACAAGTTCTCTTCACGCTTGGCTACTGAGCTTGTTGCCCATGGCATTGGCTGCGAGTCCTTTGTCCCGCTGTATTTCCAAAAGTCGAGATGGACTGTCGTGGCCGTCCTTGCAGTTGTCCGAGCCGGAGGCGCTTTTGTGCTGTTAGATGACGCTCACCCCTTGCCTCGCCTGCGCGAGATCTGCGAGGGAGTGCGGGCAACGGTCATAATAGCAGCTAGTGGGCTCGAGGACGAAGCACGCTCCTTGACTGACGACGCTGTCCTCCTCCTTGTTGATGAAGAGCAGTCACAGAAATGGCCTCGTGATGATGAACGCAGCTGGGAATCATCGCCAGTCTCGGGGTCCAACGCTCTGTACGCTGTGTTTACGTCCGGATCAACTGGAAAGCCAAAGGGGGCCATCAATGAGCATTCTGCCCTCCGCGCTGCAGCAGAAGCATCGGGACGTGCCTTGAATATGAGCACGCAGACTCGTGCCTTTCAGTTCGCTTCCTTTGCATTCGACCCAACCATTATGGATATCCTCCGTACGTTGATCTATGGTGGATGCATCTGCATTCCTTCGCCAGCCCAAGCCAAAGACGACATTGCCGGGGCCATCGCTCAGCTCAATGCTAATCTTGCCAGCCTCACACCCTCGGTGGCTCGGTTACTGGATATTGAGGCTGTGCCGAGCCTTCGGGTTTTGGAGTTTGCTGGTGAACCCATGCTAAAAACTGACCAAGAGAAGTGGGCCAACCGCCTGCTGCTTGTCAACGCTTACGGAAATGCCGAGTGCTCAGTGTACTCTGTAATCAACTCTCCAGTCTCTCTCAAGACGCACCATCACACTATTGGCTACGCAGCCGGCTGCGTCGCATGGATTGTGGACCAGACTGACCACAACATTCTGCTCCCAGTAGGTGAAACTGGAGAGCTGGTATTAGAAGGAGCCGGCGTAGGACGCGGCTATCTGAATAATGACAACTTAACTTCCGATGTCTTCATTGTCGACCCTCTGTGGCTGAAGGAATTCCGAGGCGACGATTCTCGCAATATTCGCATGTATAAGACGGGTGATCTGGCGCAATACCAATCTGACGGATCTCTTCTCTGTCTGGGCCGGAAGGACACACAAGCCAAAGTGCGAGGACAGCGCATTGAGCTAAGTGAGATCGAGTGGCACGTCATGAGCATGCTGGATGAGCGGGATGAGGTGGTCGCAGAAATGGTCCGCCTGGATCACGGCGGCCGCCAACACAGCATGGTGGTGGCATTCGTGAAACTACACAGCGCTGCATTGGAAGAAAACCTCTCACAAACCACAGATTTGTTCGCCGATCCAACCGACGCGTTCTGCTTTCAAATGGAAAGGATAGAGGTAGAGCTCAAAAATCGCGTCCCTGCGTATATGGTTCCGGGAGCGTTTGTCGCTGTGAACCGCATCCCGCTATCCATATCCGGCAAAACAGATCGCAGAAGGCTCCGAGAAGAGACAGCCAAGCACTCAAGGAGCGAGATAGAGGCCTACATGTTGCCTAGCGCAAAAGAAAACAGTGTGCCAGTAGCAGATGTTGAAAAGAAGCTTCAAAATGCATTCTCCCACATTCTCGGGTTGCCTGCTGATCAACTCAGTCTCGACACTTCATTCTTCCGGAGAGGAGGAGATTCCATCTTAGCTATGCAACTTAGCGCTTATTGTAGAACACACGGGATGTTGATTACAACTCAGGATGTCTTTCAGCACCCAACGATCGCAGAGATGAGTCAAAAGATCCGCATGAAATTGGAATCTGGGACGTCTCCCGTGGCCTCATCCTTTCCGCTTTCTCCGGCGCAGCGTTTGATTCTACAGCAGCAGAAACTTCACAACCAAAATGACCAGCATCCACAAATCGCTAGCCGCACCATCGGTCTGCGTTTAGCAAAGCCCATTACTCTGACTGAATTGCAATCCGCGATACAGAATTTGATTCGTTGCCACGCAAGCCTCCGCACAAGATATGAGGAACAAGAAGATGGAAAATTGATGCAGATGGTAACCGGCTCTATCCGCAGATTTTATCGTTGCTCTGCTGTCGAAAAGACGAACGGGACTTTGAAAACGATAGATTCTCATACGGCGGGTCTGGACCTGCGCAACGGACCGCTTCTTTTGGCCGACTTGATCAAACTAGGCGATGGCGGTCTGTATCTGCTATTAACGGGCCCAGATATTGTGTTTGATACGGTATCATGGAAAATCGTCGTTGATGAGCTCAATGCCTATCTCAATGGTGAAAATGTTTCCTCATTGACGAATTTTGTTGGGTCGTTCGAGTCATGGTGTGGAAATTTTAACCACACGTCCTTCAAGTCTGACCTACACGAACAGCTGCAAGATGACCAGTCCCAATACTGGGGAATTGAGATGTCAAGAACCAAGTCTAAGTTTGCAAGGATTTCGCATGAGTTGCACTTAAACGAGACCGAAACTGCATCGTTATACAGAAGCGGCAAACATTCCCTCCGCGCGGAGCCGACGGAAATATTATTAGCTACTCTCTTGCATACTTTCAAAGAAAGCTTCCCGGATAAAAAGGGCTTTCAAACTTTTGTGAAAAGAGATGGAAGATCGACAAATGAAGTTGGTGTACTGGGCCAGTTCACTACCTATACGCCATTGGTCTTGGCAGTTGGTCAGAACGAAGAGTTTGTGAGCACTCTACACCGTACGAAAGATGCATACAGGAAGGCGGTCAGAGATGGGCCCTCTTCTATTCTACCAGAAGCACCACTTGAGGCAATATTTGATATCAAGACTGGCGATAATGTATGGTCAAATCACAAAGAACCAAATGGACACAATGGGGAGAAGACAAGGACGTGCGCAATTCTTGAAGACTTCCCAGAGCCAACGTTAAGCACGGGCTCTGCGATATTTGAGATCTCCATGTTGGAGTCAGTCGGCAGCATCACCGTTGGAATGAGCTATCCAAAAGAGCTCTTGCATCAAGATGCTCTCCACGGATGGTTCGAAAGATTCAGGCGTTCATCCAGAGAGTTACCCAGCCGCCTCGAGAGCCTCCCATTTCAGCCCACGCTCAGTGATTTCCCACTGCTCAATATCACAGGCGGAGAGATGGAGACATTGATCGGCAACATCCTGGCTCAGCACAAGATTCCAAACTCTTCTGATATTGCTGACATCTGCCCTGTTTCCTTTATGCAAGAGGGAATGCTACTCAGCCAAGCTCAAGATCCCAAAGCCTACTGGTGTTGCCATTCCTGGCAAGTGACCTCTGATGATGGCTCACCAATCAGCTTGAAAGGACTAGAAGACGCCTGGAGACAGCAGGCTACCAAACATTCAATTCTCCGGACTGTCTTCTCGCAAGCTTTGGATGGTTCTTATTACCAGGTAGTGCTGGAAAATCCGTCTATTTCCGTCGAAATACTGCCCGTAACCAACTCCAAAGATATCCCGATATCAGATATGAAGAGGAACCGAGAACTGTTGCCCTGGAACCTGGCCCTAACGCCGCTATACGATGGAAGTGTCGTATGTCATTTGTTGATCAGTCACGCTCTCATGGATGGCGAGTCAATGCAGGTATTGGTACGGGATGTCCAGAATGCCTACGGCACAGAGCAGCCGGCCAACATCAGACCACCCCCGTACAGCCGCTATGTGGAACATCTCAGCCAAGCCTCTCGCAATAGCAAAGTAGAGTACTGGAGATCTTACCTTGAGGGGACAGAGCCATGTCTTTTCCCTTCTTTTCCAAATCCGCAAGCCACCGATTCACCACGCTTACTTGATCTGGATATTCATCTTCAAGACACTGCTGGACTCTTCTCATTTTGTGAGAGGGAGGGAATCACACTATTTAATGTGGTTCAGCTCACTTGGGCTATTGTACTTGGATGCTACACGGGCAGCGAAGTGGCTTCGTTTGGGTATCTTACTTCTGGGAGAGATATCACGATCGAGGGCGTTGAGGATATGGTCGGCCCTCTTATCAACATGTTGATTGCGCGAATCTCTCTTCAGAGCAACCTTACTGCCTTACAACATTTGTACCAGTGTCAGGACAGGCTCCGTGAAAGTCTTCCAAACCAACACTGCTCTCTTGCTGAGGTATACCATGCACTGGGACAGTCTGGCAATCCATTGTTCAACACTATTATCACCTACCAGAAGACTCACAATACCAGCATAAATACGAAGATAAGCTTCGATCAGATCTATGACCAACAGGCCACAGAAGTGAGTTGATGACACCAAGAATCTGTGCATAGACAGGATTGTCAGCTAATATTCTCAGTTTGATATTGTTCTGAATGTGATGGCCCATCGTAATAGTGTCACCATCTCATTCAGTTATTGGGAAGATAAGCTTCCATTTGAGATAGCCCGAAGTGTCGGAAGCACGTTTAGCAGCGTCCTGTCAGACATTGTGGCACATCCGGATGTGTCGATGTCCGAAATAGACGTGCTCAGCGACTCCGACCGCGCTCAGATCATGACTTGGAATAACTCGCTAACTGAAGGCGTGGGGGCTTGCGTTCATGATGTAGTGATGGAAATATGCCTTAAACACCCAGACCAACCCGCTGTGTTTGCTTGGGACGGCAGCCTTACATACCAGCAGCTGTGGGACTATTCCTCACTTCTCGCTAGGCATATCAGAGATAAAGGAGTGAGCCTGGAGATGGCAGTTCCTATTTGCCTCGAAAAGTCGCTCTGGGTACCTGTGTGCATGTTGGCTGTTCTGAAAGCCGGCGCTGTTTGTGTGCTCATTGATCACAGCGTGCCTGTTGAGCGTATCCAAAGCATCCTACAAGAAACCAAGGCGAAAGTTATTCTCATTGCACCTGGTATGGCTGGTATTGACTTCCAGTCTCCGACGGAGAACTTCGTCATATCCTCTGATATCTTTGTGGATCACACTGTACACCCCTCTAATCTTGATTCGCCGGTACAACCCAACAACGCCGCGTTCATCATATACACATCTGGCAGCACTGGAAGACCCAAGGGAATAATTCTTCAGCACGACAGCCTTTGTACCGCTATCCGCGAACAGCGAAGTAGCCTGAATGTCTCATCTGAGGTTCGGGCGCTTCAGTTTGCCTCATACGCGTTCGACATGAGTGTTTATGAAACTTTCACCACCCTCAGTGCAGGGGGATGCGTATGCATCCCGTCGGAAACTGCGAAGATGAATGAGGTGGTTACATTTATTTCCAAAGCGCGGGTCAACTGGGTAGTATTCACAGCATCTTTCGTGAGGTTGTTTAAACCGCAAGATTTCCCCACCGTGCACACCATGATCCTGACCGGAGAGGCGCTTCCCCAGGACATCGCGGACATCTGGGCCAAAAGTGTTACCCTTTTTAACGCCTATGGGCCTGCTGAATGTACTGTCTGTACCGTGGAGAAAGTTATATCCGGCAAATGGATTACAGGCACGGTTGGAAAGCCAATTGGCGGATGCGGCTGGGTCGTGGACCGATCGAATATTAATCGACTTATGCCTATTGGTGCTGCGGGAGAGCTTGTGTTCGAAGGTCCAGTGGTAGCTCGTGGCTACTTAGATCGACCCGAGGCCACTCAGGCTGCATTTCCTTCTCCTTGGCCCGCTTGGTTGCCCGATCGAACACCCAGCAAACAAGCTCAGAGGAGGTTATATCGCACTGGTGATATGGTGCAGTACAACCAAGATGGCTCTTTGCGGTATTTGGGTCGCAAAGATGATCAAGTCAAACTTAGAGGGCAAAGGATTGAACTGGAAGAGGTCGAAGTGCAAGTGCGTCGTCAGCTTCCTCCGGCCCATGATGTCGTTGTTGATGTTATCCATCCGATAGATCACATAACGAGCAGTATTCTGATTGCTTTCGTCTACAGCGAGTCTTATTCGGAAGAAGATAGAAGCCAGGCGCCACTTTTGATCTCCGCGGGGGATGATTTCCGGTCCCTGGTTTATGCCATTCAGGAGAAGCTTCCGTCTACGATTCCTAACTATATGATCCCCCAAATCATTCTACCAATTTCGAGGCTTCCGCGGACAGAGACGGGAAAGATTAGTCGTCGTACTCTCCACGCTGCGGCGTCTCGCTTGTCTCGCAGCGAGCTTGAGGCGCTGGTAAACAAGGGAGCCGAAGGAGGAAAGCTGCAACCTACCACGCCGAATGAAAAGGTTATACAGCGTCTTTGGGTGAAAGCGCTAGATTTACCCGCAGAGAAGATTGGAGTTAGAGACAATGTCTTCCAGCTTGGAGGAGACTCCATTACTGCAATGAAAATTGTCAGTCTTGCTCGCTCTGAGGGATATAATCTGGTCGTTTCAGATATTTTTAATCGGCCTACCCTCTTTAATCTTGCAAAAGGATTGCAAAGATACTCAACATCACTGGACCAGGCAGTCGCTTCACTCAGCCTAATCCCGTGTCATGAGAAAGCTGAAGAGCTCCGGATAATTGCCATTGCTGAGTGCCAGATATCATCCTCAGAGTTGGAGGACATCTATCCTTGTACAGCACTTCAAGAAGGGCTCATGAGCCTCACAATCAAGAACCAAGGATCCTACGTGGCACAGTACTTGTATAAACTCAACCCAGGCGTGGACTTCCAACAGCTGGCGACTGCCTGGGACATGATTGTAGCAGCAAACCCTATCTTGCGGACCCGTATCATCCAGTCGCAGACCGCTCGAATGTTTCAGGTGGTCTTGAAGCAAGCCCCGGCGTGCGCTGTCAAGATGATTGATATGAACGAATACATGAAATCAACGAGAGAAATTAGTATTGGACTGGGTACACCGCTACTTCAATATGCCATTGTTTCCCAAGGTTCCGAGTCCCACTTCATTCTCACCATCCACCATGCCCTATATGACGGCTGGTCGATGACGCTTCTGCTGGAACAATTGGAGTTTGCCTATGCTGGAAAACATCCAGAGACATATCCCTTCACAGGCTTTGTCGATTATCTCAATCGATTAGATATGTCCGCCTGCGACGAATTTTGGCGGTCCCAATTCGCAGGTCTGCACTCTGCCGTCTTTCCTGCACCTGCGGCCCGGGCCAGCCGTAATGACAATGTGGATACCCTACAACTAGTAGAGCATGGGTTTGATTGTCCCATCGTAAGCTCCCGCTTCACACTCTCTGCTATTGTGCGACTCTCTTGGGCAATGGTCTTGTCGAAGCACACGGACTCGCATGATATCGTCTTCGGCGCAACGGTCGCTGGAAGAAGTGCTCCCGTTGTGGGAATTGAAGAGATGTCGGGTCCAACGATTGCCACAATCCCATTTAGGATACAAATCGATCCAGAATCATCCGTGGAAATGGCGTTGGAAGATGTGCAGTCGAGTACGATTGCTATGATACCTTACGAGGCCACCGGATTACACAAAATCAAAGCCTTGGGAGGAAATGTGGCTGCCGCTTGCGATTTCAAGAATTTACTTGTAATCCAGCAGAAGCAAAGCTTTTATCAACCTCAGCTTGTGAACGAAGTACATCGATCAACAGATAACATTGCGGCAATTAACACGTACCCGTTGACCCTTCTTTGCAATCTTAATGGAGATCATATTCTACTGCAGGTTTCCTTCGATCCGAAGGTGCTGAGTAGAGCAGAAACAGAAACATTAGCCAACCAGCTGGGCTGGACCATACTGCAGATTATGGAAAAGCAATCTATGAACATCGCTGACATAGACTTGGTCGGACCTCGAGAATTGCAGCAATTACAGGCATGGAACCGCGAGGTACCTAAAGGGGTTAATGCTACAGTTGGCGAGCTCATCAACAACAACTTTCAGACTCAGCCGCAATCAATAGCTATTTCTTCATGGGATGGCGAGCTATCTTATCGTGAGCTTGACCAGCTCTCATCTCGACTCGCTAATGTGCTTGTCCAACGCGGCGTGAAGCCGGAGGTATTCGTCCCGGTGTACTTGGAAAAATGCAAATGGACACCAGTGGCGATAGTGGCGGTGGTTAGAGCTGGCGGAGCGTTTGTTCTCATGGACCCTGAGCACCCGACAGAACGACTGAAGCATATTATCAATCAGCTAAATGCACCTCTTCTGCTTTCCTGCACATCCGTATCTTCGACGGCAACTCCACTGGGCTTGCCGACTATCTACTTGGACACCCTTGAATGGCAAGACTCTCCCAACAGCGAGTTGTGGCAGGCCGCCAGTGTCCAGCCCGACAACAGGCTCTACGCTGTTTTCACCAGTGGTACCACAGGGTTTCCTAAAGGTGTTGTTATTGAGCACGGGCCTTTTATTACACTTGCTCAGGCACTAAAAGAGCAGACGAATATGAATAGGAATGCAAGAGTCCTGCAGGTGGCTTCATATGCGTTTGATGTGAGCGCGTTCGATCACTTGACCACGTTGCTCGCTGGTGCGTGTCTATGTATCTTGCAGGAGTCCCAGCGAAAAAGCAGCATCACAAAAGCCATAAAGGCCTTTAAAGCAAACCTCCTTCATATTACCCCATCTATAGCAGAGCTGCTGGTACCAGAAGAAGTGCCAGAATTGCGGACACTAGTGCTGCTCGGAGAGCCAATGACTGGAAATTTGGTCAAGACTTGGGCAGATTCAGTCAAATTAATCAATGCATATGGACCTGCGGAATGTTCTGTATTGTGTGCGATTAATGATTCTATGTCGCCCACCACCGCAGCTTCTAATATCGGGTTTGCTACTGGGTGCCTATGCTGGATTGTGGACCAACATGACCACAACAAGCTTGCCCCAATTGGTACCGTCGGCGAAGTGTTGATTCAGGGTCCAATTTTAGGCAGAGGATACCTAAACGACGAGGATAAAACAGCTGCTTCTTTCATTGAAGACCCCGTTTGGCTGAGCCACTTCCCATCACTACGTACTTCACGGAGATTTTACAAGAGTGGTGACTTGGCCAGATACCGACCAGGTAATGGCTCAATGCTTTTCTTTTCTCGCAAAGATACTCAAGTGAAGCTCCGGGGACAGAGACTTGAGTTGGGAGAGGTTGAATATCACCTCAGAGCGTGCTTCAAGGAGGCAGCGCGCCTCATGGTAGATTTGATTGTACCGGCTATTGAGGATGGGCCCCCTGTACTGATGGCTTTTGTTGAAATCTCTTCTGCACATCCTGAGCTACGAGTCGAAGGGCCTGCTGATTCTCTCTTCACTGCGGCCACTGATTCGTTTCGCAGCAAAGCACAGGAAGTACTATCTCAACTCCGCCAAAAGCTTCCAGCCGCGATGATTCCTGGAGTGATCATTCCCACGGCGAAAATTCCTCTTTCCACTCCCGGAAAGACGGATCGCAAACACGTTAGGGAAGCAGCTTCTCGGCTTGGGCGAGAAGAAAGGAGATATTATGTATCAGCAAGCAAAACCTGGCGCGGACCAGTAACCACTGCGGAACGCCTTGTTCAGTCGATTTCTGGTCGTGTGTTGAAAATTCCGGTCGAGGATGTTGGCATGGACGATACATTTTTCGAGCATGGCGGTGATTCGATCTCGGCTATTCGATTCGTTGGAGCCGCTCGTGAGGCTGGATGGGCCTTGCAAGTAGCGAATATCTTTAATGAGCCCACCCTCGCAGCATTGGCTCGAAGCATGCGGCGCAGCGATAATGATTCGACGAAGAAACGATTTCTCCCATTTTCGCTTTTGGAAAGCACAAACCAATTATCGTCTCTTCGCTCACTCGCAGTGAGCTCATGTGCAATACCGTCCGACCGGATTCAGGACGTGTATCCTACCACTGCTCTCCAAGCAGGCTTACTAGCACTAAGCATGAAACAACAAGGAGCCTATCTGGGATATTTCCCGCTCCGATTACCAGTGGATGTTGATTTTCAAAGGCTCAAAGAGGCATGGGAGGCTACCATGCAGGCAAATGTTATTTTGCGGACTCGATTCGTCCAAGATACTGATGGACGGCTGTATCAGGTTGTGCTAGACGCCGACATTCAATGGCAGCGTACAGTTGCTACCGTGGAAGAGTATATCCGAACAAAAGCCCCTCTTCAAGTAGGCCCGGGACAGCCTCTAGCGCAGGCAGCAATAGTTCAAGATTCTGGATCTAATGCTTCATACTTGGTCTTGACGTTGCATCACGCACTGTATGATGGCTGGTCCCTTCCGTTGCTTTTCCAAGATCTCAAGTCTGCGTATCTTGGCCAACCTCTACCGTTCCGTCCCTTTAATGGGTTTGTTGGTGAGATTTGCCGTTCTGACGTTTCTGCCTGCTCCTCGTTTTGGAAAAGCGAGTTTGAGGGCCTTTCTTGCGCTCAGTTTCCCTCGCTTCCTTTTACACACTATGTCCCATCCATAACGGACACCTTGGAACATTTTGTCGAGCTCGATAGTCTATCTTCCAGCTTCACGCTATCCACCATCATAAGACTGGCTTGGGCAACAGTGATTTCCAGCTATACTGACTCTGAAGAAGTGGTATTCGGAACTACTGTGGCGGGACGCAATGCCCCTGTTCCTGGGATCGAGGAGATGACGGGTCCAACCATCGCCACAGTGCCAATACGGGTCCGTGTTGATCCCGCTCAACGGACCAAAAGTGCTCTGGAGGAGATCAGGATCCGTGGAACTCGAATGATTCAGTTCGAACAGGCCGGGCTCCAATTTATTCGTGCTTTGAGCCCCGAGGCGGCTTCCGCCTGCGGCTTTCAGAGCCTGCTTGTTCTCCAGTGGATGAATGAAGAAGCGTCGACATCGGACGAGTTTGTCGTGGACTACGAGAACGCGTATGACGAAGCCGCATTTTCTTCATATGCTGTGAACCTCACTTGTGACCTAGCATCGTCTTCAATCAGGTTCCGGATTGCCTTTGACAGTCACGTCATCGACAAAGGAGTAATGCAGATGATGCTCTATCAACTATCTCATGCAACGTCTCTAATTATTGATGGCTCTCCATTTGTAAGAGACTTGAAAAACGTAAGCCAACAAGGAATGCGATCTTTGATGGAGTGGAATGCGCAGCTTCCTCCCCGCATCGACAGTTGTGTACATGATGCAGTCCTGTCTCACAGCTACCGCACACCGGACGCTATGGCAGTGGACGCATGGGACGGTCAACTCACGTACCGTGAGCTCGACTCCATCTCTTATCGTCTCTCTATGCATCTCGTTTCTTTGCAAGTTCAGCCACAAGAAATTGTGCCTCTTTTATTCGAAAAGTCCATGTTTACGGTTATTGCGCTGCTTGCTATCATGCGAGCGGGTGGTGCATTTCTTCTCCTTGACCCTACTTTACCTTTGAGCCGTTTGAAAACAATGTGTGACGCCGCTGGGGCGGAAAGGATCGTCGCATCGGAGAAATATGCGGAGATGGCATCGACTCTGGCTTCAAGCGCTATTGTGTGTTCGCGCCAACGCCTTGAGCTGTGGGAACCCACGAGTGGGGTCGCTTTGCCGAAATGTTGGCCCAACCAACTGCTTTACGGCATTTTTACCAGCGGATCTACTGGAGTTCCGAAGGGCATACTTATCGAACACTCCTCATTCTACACGAGCGCTAATGCCGTTGGCCAAATCATACCCATGGGTCAGCCTACACGAGTGTTCCAGTTCGCTTCCTATGCATTCGATGTCAGCATTACAGATCATCTTATCCCTTTGATCCACGGTGGTTGCATCTGTATACCCTCCAGCGAGGACCTAAAAGAAAATTTGGTGACTTCATTGAAGGCATCCAGAGCAAATTACGCAGAGCTTACCCCGTCCTTGGCAAGAATGCTAAATGTAGAGGATGTGGCTGGCATTCAGTTTCTCGCACTTAGCGGTGAAGGCATGACACGAGGAGACATTGAGAAGTGGCATGATCGAGTCCAGCTGGTTAATTTATACGGGCCTGCTGAGTGCTCTGGCACATCGACAGTTCAGACTCCTGTGACTCTCGATCACTCTTCTCCAACGCTTGGAAAATTCACAGGAGGAATTGGCTGGGTCGTCAACCCCTCTGATGACGAGCAACTGGTTCCAATCGGCGGTGTAGGTGAATTGGTCATTGAAGGGCATATTGTCGGGCGGCAGTATCTGAAAGATTCCCGGCAGACTGCGTCTTCTTTCGTACCCTCTATGCAATGGCTTCAGCGGATACGCGGCGTTAAAGGCCGCGTGTATAAGACTGGAGATCTCGTGCAGCTTCTACCTACTGGAAACTTGAAGTATGTAGGACGCAAGGATTTCCAGGTCAAAGTCCGAGGCCAGCGAATCGAATTAGGCGAGGTTGAATACCACGTCCAGAGGCTTCTTTCTCCGACGACCAAATTGGCCGCTGCAGTTATCCACCCTAAGGATCAGGAGGACCAATCCATTCTGACAGTTTTCGTGGAAGGTTCTCCTGCTCACAAACATTCCGGAAATCAAAATGACCCTATGCAGGTCACTATTCTTCCATTCCAGCCGTCATTCCTTGCAGAGATGAAAAGAATCATATCTCAGCTTCAAGACACAATTCCATACTTTATGATTCCGAGCGTCTTTTTACCCACAAGTCGCATACCTCTTTCTAACTCTAGCAAGGTAAACCGGAGTGTGTTACAGAGTCTGGCTAATGATTTAAGTCGCGAGGACCTCAAGGAGTATATCGGTGCGTCTGGACCAAGACGAGCACCAGAAACCGAAACTCAGCAAACCCTTCAAAAGCTGTGTGCCAAAGTCCTCAATCTGCCTCTAGATAGTATTGGTCTTGACGACAGCTTCCTCTCTCTCGGAGGCGATTCCATTAGTGCCATGTCACTAGTGGCGCAGGCCAAAGCTCACAACATTACGCTCACCGTTCAGAATGTCTTAGCGCAGAGGTCGATCGAGACCCTAGCCTTATGTGATAAGGGCAACTCACTTATTCTTCTTCACAAACCTGAAAAGCCTAATGTACCGTTTGGATTATCTCCAATCCAGGAAATGTTTTTTAGGGTCATCCCAGAGGAATGTCGAAATCACTTCAACCAAAGCATGTTCCTCTCTGTGACGCGAAAAATCACCGCGGAAAATTTGAACTACGCCATTCGGGAGATTGTTACCAAACACTCTATGTTTCGAGCTCGGTTTAGCGACAACAATGGCCAATGGAAGCAGTTTGTCTCTTCCGAGATTGAGTCATCTTATGTCTTGCGGTCGCTTGAGGTTGCAGAGATGTCCTTGATTGAGTCACGCGCTGCGGAGGCCCAGAAAAGCTTAGACATACGCAGCGGTCCCTTATTTTCTGTCCAGCTTTTCAACTTCCATGGTCAGGATCAATGTTTGCTACTAGTGGCACATCATCTTGTAGTAGACCAGGTTTCATGGAGAATCATTCTGGAAGACCTCAATTTGCTTTTGCCAGATTCCCCACCTGTTGTCAACTACCCTATATCATCGTTACCATTTCAGACATGGTGCAATATGCAAAACCAATATATCCGCGAAACCTTGCCTCCGAGCAATGGTCTCCCAGAGGTGGTTGAAGATATTGCTCCTCCCACTTCTCAAGCATTCATCGACTACTGGGGTCTTGCAGGTCAATCAAACCTTGTCTCAGATATTGCTGAGATCGAATTTACACTGGATGTCACCAGTACAAAAGCTCTACTCGGTAATGCGAATGATACCTTTCGGACAAAACCAGTCGAACTTCTTCAGGCAGCCCTATGTTACTCTTTCATGAAGGAGTTTTCTGACAGAGAGCCCCCAGTCATTTACAGTGAAGGTCATGGAAGGGAAGTTTGGGAAGCCTCAATGGACTTGTCACGCACAGTGGGATGGTTCACCACCATATGGCCGACACCGAATACCTCGCAGCCAACACACAGCCTTCCTCAAGTAGTCAAACGGACCAAAGACAGCCGGCGACAGGTTCCATACAACGGATGGGCCTATTTTGCTTCACATTTCCTCCAGCCCGAAGGCCGCACTCGATTCCCGTTAGCTGTGCCTTGTGAAATAATGCTTAATTTTGCTGGAATTTTCCAACAGCTGGAAGATGAGCATGGCTTATTTCACTTGGCTGATACACAGTATACACGACACGATGTTAGTTCGGGAGCGCCTCGATTCGAGTTGTTCGAAGTCACAGCAGTCGTAAAACATGGCATGTTGCGGGCTAATATTGCTTACCACAAAAATATGCCACAAGATCGGATTCAGCGATGGGTTGCGTCCTTCCAGGCCACATTGGAGGAGGCGAGCATTGCCCTACCACCACTTCGGAGACAAATCACGCTGTCCGATTATCCACTACTACGCGCATCCTACAGTGATCTGGATCATGTCATCCGGAAAGTATCCGCATTGACCCAAATGAAGGACCTGACTGAGATTGAAGGCGCATACCCGTGTTCAGGGATTCAACAGGGTATGCTGCTGAGCCAAATGAAAGATGCAGCGCACTACGTCACAAGCACCATATGGGAAGTCCATGTGGCTGGGGGTCTGGATGTCGACCGTTTCATTAACGCATGGCAGAGGGTGATCGAGTACAATCCGGTTCTCCGTACCATATTCATTGAGGGTCGCTCAGGACAGTTCTGGGATCAAATTGTCCTGAAATACACCACTGGAAAGACTGTGCTTCAAGACTCAGAGGAAGGAGTTTTAATTGCCGAGGACTTGGGCAACGTCACCACATTCTGCCCGTGGCATTTCACTGTGAACCGAAGGCCTGATGCGCTTTTGTGCGAATTTAGAATCCTTCATGCATTGTTGGATGGATCTTCTATGAGCATTATCGAAAAGCAATTGGTATCTGCTTATGCCCACGAGCCGTTCTCTGGTCCTGTGGCGACTCTGGAAGACTATATTTCTTACAGTCTGAATCTGCCCAAAGATGCTGCCCTACAATTTTGGACAGAGTATCTCGAAGGTTCAGAACCATGCCTAATGCCAACTATTAACAGGTCAGCAGTCGTTGATTTTGGGGCTCCCGTAACCCACGTTACCAAGACCATTGATAATATTCGACCATTACGGACCTTTTGTGAGACTAATGAGATCACTATGTTTAGTCTTATTCAACTGGCTTGGGGCATTGTCTTGAGAGCATATACAGGGTCAAACAACGTCTGTTTTGGCTACCTGGTCTCTGGTCGCAATGTGCCCATTGTGGGAATAGAACAAGCTGTCGGGCCTTTTATTAATCTCCTCATATCTAAGCTCGACTTGAATGGTGATAGCTCGATTATGGATTTAATCCGACACACTCACTCAGGTTTCCTCAAAGCGTTGGATTATCAACACACCTCACTGCCCGAGATATATCATGCTATGGGAGTTACCGGACGTGGCCTGTTCAACACAGTCGTATCTCTTCAAACTCAGGCTGGACATACAACGGGCGAAGCCTTGGGACTACAAATGCGCCCGATCAAGAACGATGATCCAACAGAGGTAATTACCCTTAGGTGAACCAAGAAAAGATTTATTGCTAACGAACCATTAGTATGACCTTACCCTAAACATTTCAATGTCAGAGGACAAGATTGAATATGCTTTGTGGTACTACTCTCATTCCTTCACGCCAAGCCAAGTCTCCGATCTTGCAACAGCGTTCGAAAAGGCCTTGATATCGGCCGTGGACCCATCAACTGCAAAGATACGAGATGTCAACCTTTTGAGCAGAGATCATATCCAATGGCTACAGCACCGGAACCAAACTCTTCCTGGCCGCCATGAAGAGTGTGTACATGAGGCAATAGAACCATTCTTCCGGTCAAGTCCTTCGGCACCTGCTGTGTGTGCTTGGGATGGTAACCTGTCATACTTAGAACTCGACCAGCTTTCCTCCCGACTGGCCAGACTTTTAGCGGAGTTCATTGTCGAACCAGAGACCTTCATTGCTATTCATAGCGAGAAGTCTAAATGGACACCGGTGGCCATGCTCGCGGTTCTCCGCGCTGGCGGTGCATTTACTCTCCTTGATCCCTCTCTTCCACTGGCCCGGAAGCAGGACATTTGTGCTGAGCTTGGATGTGAAACGGTGATTTTTGCCAAAGATACGAATACTACCTCGTTGCAAGTTAAGAATGTTGTCACGATAGGTGAGGGTGAGGAGGCGGCATGGGACATTTCACACTCATCTTCTGGCCGACGATGGCAATCAACAAGACCTGAACACGCGCTGTACGTGGTCTTCACCTCGGGTTCGACCGGTAAGCCCAAAGGTGTCATTATCGAACACTCCGCATTCTGCACGAGTGCGAGGGAACAGCACAAATTTCTATCTATTGATAATTCGACCAGAGTATTGCAGTTCTCTGCTTACACATGGGATGTGAGTATAATGGATCAGCTCGGAACACTAATGGCTGGCGGTTGTGTCTGCATACCTTCGGAATATGAGAGATTAAATTCCCTAGCCAAGGCCATTCAACAATACGGCGCCAGTTGGATCCAAACCACACCACCCGTTGTTCGGCTTCTCGACCCTCTTCAGGTCCCATCTCTCCAAACAGTCATTCTCATCGGCGAAACCCCGTCCAATGACGACGTTAAGACTTGGAGCACTCGCCTGTCACTTCGTGAGACTTACGGGCCAACCGAGTGCACCGTGCTAGCCATGGTAAACCAGGATCCGGCGTCAGACCCTAGAAATATCGGCCGTGAAAGTGGCTGCATCTGCTGGATCACTAACCCAGAAGATCACAATAAGCTGCAGCCGGTTGGAGCTATCGGAGAATTACTCATCGAGGGTCCGATCCTAGGTCGTGGCTACCTCAACCATGACTCAAAGACCGATTCAGCATTCATAGAGAATCCAGCCTGGTCCAAGCACTTTCGCCAAAGCAAGACGGTACGATTTTATAAAACTGGTGATCTGGCCCATTACTGTCCAGATGGCTCTATTCGATTTGTGCGACGCAAAGACATACAAGTCAAGCTTCGGGGGCAACGCATCGAGCCGGGAGAAGTTGAGTATCACATATCCAACAACTTGGAGAGTGCGGAGCGAGTTGTAGTGGATGTTCTCGCTCTACAAGCGGAATCGCAGCAGAGTTTGCTTGTCGCCTTCATCAAGTCCAATGTTCCAGGTGACGGTGGACAAGGCTCTGGCAACTCAGATCTCTTTGCTCCTGCTAGTAGTGAATTTGCACGTCAAGTGGCCTTGACTCAAGCACAGTTGCAAACCCAGCTACCGAAGCATATGATTCCGACTATCTTCATTCCTCTAGCCTTTGTCCCATTAACAAGCACTTGCAAAACTGATCGGCGCTTGCTTAAGCAAAGAGCTGGAGAGTTGACTAGAAGTCAGTTGAAGGCTTACATGCAGATAGGAGTTTCTATCAAGAAACCTCCTGCGACTCCAATGGAGCAGACATTGCATGGACTTTGGGTCAAGGCGCTCAATCTTGCCCCGGAAATGATTGGAACCACCGATAACTTCTTCCATCTTGGAGGCGATTCTATCTCCGCCATGAAGTTAGTTTCCTGGTCTCGAGACATGAATATCTCTCTCAGTATGGGAGATGTATTTAATCACCGGACCCTTTCTAAACTTGCAAAACACGCTCGAGATGACAGAGTGGATAAGGGTATTTTAGCTGCAGAAAGTACCGACGAGCCATTTCGTCTATCTCCAACTCAGCAAAGCTTTTTCCATCTTGCGCCTGAAGTTCATGATCACTTCAACCAGAGTCTCGTTTTGAAAATCAGGCAGGCAATCAACATGAACCACCTCGGCTCAGCTATACAGGCTGTCGTTGAGCGCCACTCGATGCTTCGTGCTAGATTCAGTCAGAGCAGTGACGGTTTTTGGACACAGCGCGTCATCTCTCAAGTTGAAAAGTCTTACAAGTTTAGCCACTTGAGTGCGGCTTCGCGTAGTGACCTTGACCTAGAATTGCGCAAAATGCAAGGTTGTCTCAACATCCGACGCGGTCCCGTCTTTGTGGCAGAGCACGTTGAAGTCGATGGTGGAGAAGAATATCTACTTCTTGTCGCTCATCACCTTGTCATTGACCCAACCTCATGGCAGATCATCTTGAACGATTTGGAGATGATTTTGAACCAAAAGGCTCCAGCGCCGGTACTGGCACCAGTGCCAACCACTTTCCAAGCTTGGTGCAATTTATTCACTTACCCTGTACTAGAGCATAAATCTACAGACACTCTGGTTCCCCCTTCTATTAATCAAGAATCTCAAGATGATTTGTTTGAGTTTTGGGGTATATCAGGCCGTCCAAATCAAGCCAAACACTCAGTTATTCACACCTTCAAAATGGATCGTCCGCAGACGGATCTGCTCATGGGCCAAGCAAACCGCGCCTTTCGAACTGTACCTGAAGAGATTCTACATGCCGCTTTGATACATTCATTTTGCTTAGCTTTTCCTAGTCGGAAAGCTCCCGCCATTACCAGCAAAGGCCCTGTTCGCCAGTTTTTAGATAAGCCAATCGATCTCTCCCAAACTGTTGGTTGCTTTGTCACAACTTCAACTACCCAAGTTAGCATTGGCAACAGCGGAAAATTGACAGAGACTGTGCGTCTTACAAAAGATGCGCGGAGATTGAGCCCTCCCAACGGCGTGGATGAGACGGGCTGGATCGCTCAAAATAACCGCAATCCCGACGGGACGGTGCTGCGGCCATGTGAGATTGTTTTTAACTACGAAAGGCTGCGACAATCTCTAAACAATGGGGAATCAGTCTTCCAAGTCGAATCGACATCCGCCAGACTTCAAGCCATCAATCCGGCACAGGATGCACCTCGATTCTCTTTTATTGAAATTTGGGTGCAGATCGTTGAAGAAGAGCTTGAAGTGTCTTTCGTTTTCCACGAGGCAATGAAACATGCTGACTTATTGAGCCGATGGATTAATGAGTACCGAAGTTCGATCAATACAGTTGTCACAAATCTGTCCTGCCACCCTTTGGTATACTCGCTCAGCGATTTCCCGCTGCTTGACATTTCATACAAGGGTCTCGATGAGTTTGCAGCTACGGCCCAAGAAGAAGGCGGTCACATCAAGCCAGATTACAAGCATGCTATTGAAAATGCATACCCGTGCTCCCCAATTCAGCGTGGTATTCTACTTAGCCAGTCCAAAAATGGCGACTTGTACTCTCCTCGTTTTACTTGGCGGCTTCATATCGGCGATCAATCCTGCATCGACATTGCGAGGCTCCGACAGGCTTGGACAAATGTTTTCCAACGACATAACATTTTCCGGACCTTGTTCATTCCAGATAACTCACACCATAGGAGTTATTATCAAGCAGTCATGGTTTCCTCGCCTGAAAATGTAACCATTTTGCAATGTGATAGCAATGATGTGATGAGCTTTCTCCGCGATCGTCAGGAGAGCATCTTTCTGAGTCAAAAAGCTCCCTGGAGCCTCATTATATGCCAAAATAATTCAGGTGATACTTTTTGCGACTTGAAAATTCACCACGGCCTAATTGACGGCACCTCTATGTCTATTCTCACCCGCGAGGTCCGGTTGGCATATGACGGAATGCTACCCGCAGGTGATGGCCCGCTCTACAGTGACTATGTCAAATACATAAAGTCTATCCCAGAAACCGAAGTCATCGAGTATTGGAAAGCCAAGTTATCCGAAATGGCACCATCTCTTTTCCCACGGATCAGTGACACTGAAAATCAGACTGGCGAACGAACGCTATGCACTGTGAATAGCGAGATCGAAGACGCTTCCCTGATCTATCAGTTTTGTTCTCAATACGAATTCACCGTCTCCAACATTTTGCAAGTCGCTTGGGCTCTCATTCTTCAGGCTTACACTGCTTCCGAGTCTGTCAATTTCGCCTACGTCACCTCCGGACGAGACATCCCCGTCCCGGGCGTCGAGCAAGCTGTCGGTCCGTTTATTAACATTCTTATCTGCCATATCTTGGCAAAATCTGACATGCAGATACTCGATGTGCTACGAGCCAATCAAGAAAGTAATATCGATGGCCTAAGATACCAAAACTGCTCACTCGCAGAAATCTTTCACGCCACGTCTTCAAATGCCACTGAGCTTTTCAACTCTAGTATATCCGTTCAAAGCAGAGCTTCCAGCCGAGACACAAACGATACGTCTCTTACATTATCTGTCATTAATTCCGAGGACCGGACAGAAGTAAGACATCCCATTTCCCCTTTATCAAGTTTCGTTTCTAATCGAAGTTTTAGTACGACATCTCTATACACGCCCTTGTAGATAGAAATGGAATCTCCCTGTCAATCGACTTTTGGCAGGAAGAGCGCATCTCAGCCAACCAGGCGGAAGGACTTCTGCGCACTCTCGAGGCAACGGTTATCAGCCTCGTAACACATCCCCATGCCACAGTCGGACAGGTGGATCTCACGAGCCTCGAAGATTTACACCAAATACGGCAATGGAATCAAGCGGTAAAGATCGCAACCAATTCCTGCGTACACAATCTAGTCGAGCGGCATTTTCGAGAAAATCCCTCATCCTTGGCAGTCGACGCCTGGGATGGGAACCTGACATACCAGGAGCTTGACTACTTGTCCTCTAGACTTGCTAGTAGACTACTTGAGATGGGAAGCAAACCAGAAACCTTCATTGCGTTGGTGTTCGAAAAGTCGATGTGGATGGCGGTTGCAATGCTTGCAGTAATGAGGTCGGGTGCAGCCTTTGTGTCGCTCGACGCCACTTCTCCGAAACATCGAATTGAGCAAATTTTGGCCGATGCAGATGCTCAGATCGTTCTAACATCCAATGCAAACGAGGCACTCATGAGGGATCTGCCAGTGCATCTCCTCGTGGTTGGCACGGAGACTGAATCAGCTTGGCCAGCCAGCGCAACCCTATCAACGACCGTGCAGCCAAACAATGCCCTGTTTGCCGTGTTTACATCTGGATCGACAGGCAAGCCAAAGGGAGTCGTTATTGAACATTCATCATTCTCTTCTACTATAGAGGCGAACAAAGGCCCTCAAGGTGTAGATAAGCACACCCGGGCTTTTCAATTCTCTTCCCATGCGTTTGACATAAGCATTATGGATTATTTAATGCCACTTAGTCAGGGCGGTTGTGTATGTATACCGTCCACATTGCAACTCGAAGACGTTGAAAAGGCGATTTGTGATTTGAATGCCAACTGGGCACATATTACGCCTTCAGTGGCTAGATTGATCACGCCTTCGAATGTGCCATCTCTGAAGACACTCAATACAGGTGGTGAGCCAATGATTCGCTCAGATGTTGCACGCTGGCAGGGCTTTGTTCGTTTGGTGAACGCATATGGTCCTGCTGAATGCTCAGTCTGCTGTGTGATTAACCCTGAAGTTTTGAACACGACTGATCCCCGAGATATCGGTGTTGGAACTGGCGCGGTGGGTTGGGTTGTGAACCCTGCCAATCATGAAAGACTTCTCCCTCTGGGAGCAATCGGAGAACTCCTCCTGCAAGGACCGGTTGTGGGGCGTGGTTACCTTAGGCGTTCTGAGGAGACCAAGAGATCCTTTGTCGAAGTACCCTCCTGGATGGAGCATATGCCACTGAATCCTTCAACCCGCTTCTACAAAACAGGAGACCTAGTGAGATACCTCCCAGATGGATCGATTCTATATCTGGGGAGGAAAGACACCCAGATCAAGCTGCGAGGTCAACGTTTGGAACTTGAAGAGGTAGAATTTCATGTTCGGCAACTATATCCTGGCAAGGCAGATGTAGTTGTAGACGTAATTCAACCTGACTCTGGGAACTCAAAGCCGACCCTAGCGGTATTTATTGCTGAGATATTTCCATTTGTCACACATCGCCTCAACACTGTCGAGTTTGTTGAATCAACAACGGCATTCCAAGCTGCAGTGCGTGTGGCTCAAATGCGACTGCGGGAAATCCTGCCGCGGTTCATGGTTCCAACCATATTTTTACCCGTGAAACAAATTCCACTCGGGATAACGGGTAAGACGAACAGGAAACTATTGCGAGAAGCCTCTTCAAATCTGTCGTCGAAAAGGCTCAGCTCGTACCTCAATATACCTTCGTCCACCAAATTAGAAAGACCGGCGACCGAGATGGAGAAATTGCTTCAAAAATGCTTCGCGCGGGTATTAAACAAGAGTCCCGATGGCCTAAACCTGAACGACAACTTCTTTCACCTTGGGGGTGATTCAATCAGTGCAATGGGGCTCGTATCTCAATGTCGTCAGCATGGCATTGCAGTGACAGTGGCCGACATCTTCCGCCATAAGACAATTAAAACATTGGCGCCCAATGTACACAGAATCGCAACGAATATTATTAATATCAAGGAGACGGTTGGAAAACCATTCTCTCTTTCGCCAATTCAGCAAGCATTCTTTGACCGCATCTCGGAGGGGCAGAGTCGTTATAACCTGAGCTTTTTGATCAAACTCGTACGGCCGGTGAAAGCAATGAAAACAGCATTATCTCTAATAGTGGCAAGACATTCCATGCTTCGTGCCAGGTTCAAAAAACAAAACGAAGTTTGGGTACAAATATTAACTGACGACATTGATAATTCGTACAGTTATCGCAGACTCACACTTTCTACGGCGGAGGTCAAGCCATATTTTGCAAAAAGTCAAGAGGCAGTAGACATTACGCACGGTCCAGTATTTGTTACGGATCATGTTACTGTCAATAACAACGAGTATCTTTTCCTCGTTGCGCATCATCTTGTCGTTGACCTCGTCTCATGGCGAATAATTCTACGTGATCTCGAGACATTGCTATCTGGAGCTTCATTACCGTCTCATCAGCCCGTGTCTTTCCAGGCCTGGTGCCGATTGCAAACTGAATACGTCGAGAAGAAATTAAAACCAGCAGATGGATTGGTCTTGCTGCCAAATACCGAAGGGTTTGAATCAAATATTGAACAATACTGGGGTGTTGAAGATGGGTCCAACACGCATGGATCCATAGCCTCAGGCGAATTTACTCTCAGTTCGCAAGCCACTCAGTTAATTATGGGCGCTGCAAACGAGGCTCTTCAAACCAAGCCCCTTGAGATTCTTCATGCCGCCATTCTTTCGTCCTTCGTCAAGACATTTCCTGATCGCAAGCCTCCTATTATACACCATGAGGGACATGGAAGAGAATCCTGGGATCCTTCCTTGGATGTCTCGGAAACAGTGGGTTGGTTCACAACAATATGGCCTGTACCTGTTCCCACGACACCAGACGCAAATTTCATTGATGTGCTTAGAGATACGAAGGATGTTCTACGCAAGACTCAAGCCAATAGCCAAAGTCATTTTGCTGGTCGTTATCTAGATCCTGACAGGCAGGACCGACTCAAGATCAGGGAACCAATGGAGGTTCTTTTGAACTATCACGGATCTTATAACGCCCTGGAGAGCCCGGATTCCATCCTACAAATGACATCCGACATCGAGGATATTCCAAATGAGGCTGAGCCACAAATAGCAAGATGGGAAGTTTTTGGCATTGAGATTTGGCTTGCAGAGGACAAGCTTCATTTTTACTTCAAGTATAGTAAAGGTTGCGTCCGACAACAATCCATCCAAGCATGGATCTCGAATTGCAAGGTTATTCTCGAAGCAGGGGCTGAGGAACTTGCCGTCGCTTCTCGTCAATATACAATTAGCGACTTCCCGCGGTTGGCTCTAACATTCCCTGAACTCACACGGTTCTTGGATCGTCTTTCGGAGCGCTCGATCGATCCTTCCTTGGTACAAGACGCATATACCTGTTCTCCAATGCAGCAGGGTATTCTAATGAGCCAGGAACGAGATGCAGCACTTTATGTTACAAAGACTCTCTGGAGGGTATCGGTGCCAGATTCATCTAGACGAATCTTTTCAGATGATGTTCGGCAAGCATGGGAGCGGGTTGTAATGAAACATTCGGCTCTCCGGACCATCATCATCCCCAGTTCTTCTCATGAACGATTCTACGATCAAGTTATCATTGAATGTGGAGTTGGCAAACTTACAATCTTGGACTCAGTTGGCTCTTTAACGGAAGTCATTGGGCCTCTGCCATGGCACTTCAGCATTAAGTGTGTATCCGATTCTGAGATTCTTTGTGAGTTCGCTATCAGCCATGCACTGCTTGACGGTATCTCTATACGCACTCTGGGCACCAAATTCAGCCAAGCAATTGATGGAACTCTTGACTATAACGAGGAGATGGATTATGGATCTTACATTGCCTACATGAACTCGGTCTCTCACCAGGATGTTGCCACATACTGGAAAGAATATCTTTGCGATGCTACCCCTACTCTGTTTCCGGTTTTGAATCACAATCCTACAGTTCAATTCCATTTTGCGACTTGTCGCATTGACGCTATTCGTGTTCAGAAATTTTCTAACGCGTTTGGGATAACATTTTCCAACGTGGTTCAAATAGCCTGGGCCGTAATTCTAGGGTGCTACGTGGGATCAGACGATGTCTGCTTTGGCTATCTTACATCCGGAAGAGACATTTCGGTGCCCGAAATCGAAAACGGAATCGGGCTATTCATCAACCTACTTGTCTGTCGCCTTCAATTAGACAAGAGCCTTCCGATTCTGTCATTACTAGAACAAAACGAACGCGATTTCGTTCAAAGTCTCGAACATCAGCATTGTTCTTTGGCCGAGATTCAGCATGATTTGGGTCTTCAAAAACAGCCACTCTTCAACTCCATTATTTCTTATCAGGCTACCTCCCAAAAGCAATCGCAGAGTCGAGATCCCAACCCAAGTCAAACCGCCTCTTCTCTCGTAGAGACAGTAGACATTGATGACCCAACAGAGGTAAGATCACAGCCCCTTACTGGAAGAATGAAGCAAATCAGCCGTATACTAACATTAACTAGTATGGAGTTGTCATAAACGTAGATGCCAACAATGATTTCGTGAACATCTCAGTCTCATTCTGGGACTCACTCCTCGACCTCCAACAAGGATCAAACTTATGTAATGTCCTTGAAAGGATTATTTTGGATATCATCGATAATCCTTTCATCGCTGTTGGGGACATCGATGTCTTAAGTAAGGCGGATTTTGACGTTATTCAAACCTGGAATAACCAAATACCAAAGAAGGAAAGAGCTTGTGTCCACGACATTATCCTTGAGCAGTGTATGACAAGGCCGTCATCACCTTGCATATACGCTTGGGACGGCGAGTTTACCTACTCGCAGCTTGAACAACTCTCTTCACAGCTTGCAGGCCAGCTTCGTGTTCTTGGAGTTGGGCCTGACGTGTTTGTGCCTCTGTTGTTTGAAAAGTCAAAATGGGTTGCGGTCGCGATATTAGCGGTTATGCGGGCCGGCGGCGCATTTGTTCTCCTTGATGTTTCCTATCCAGACGTCCGGTTAGGAGAAATTTGTCACGCTTCAAGGTCTAATCTCGTTATTTGTTCATCCACCGCTTCTGAACGAGCTTCTAAACTTGCAAAACAAATTATTGTGGCATCTCAAAGAGAGGCTGAGGAGTGGAACACAAGGCGTCAGGCTTCTTCTCTCGAATCAAATGTCCAGCCCCATCACGCAGCCTATGCGGTATTTACCTCAGGATCTACAGGAAAGCCTAAAGGAGTCGTCATTGAGCATGCAAACTACGCTACCAGTGCCCGGTCTCTCCAAGAACGGCTCAGAGTTACGAACGAGTCTCGAGCATTTCAATTCGCGTCACATGCCTTCGATGTCAGCGTTAGCGACTACCTGACAACCTTTATTGCTGGAGGCTGTGTCTGTGTCCCTTCCGAAACGGAACGACTGGAAGACATCCCGCAGGCAGTTAAACATCTCGACGCAAACTGGATCCATATCACACCATCTGTTGCACAGGTTGTCCAACCCTCTCAAATGGAAAGCATTAAGGTTCTGGTCTTGAGTGGTGAAGCCATTAAGGCAGACAATATCAGCACCTGGGGAGATGTGGTTCATCTTATTAATGCCTATGGACCGGCTGAATGCTCAGTCGACTGCACTGTCAATGATGACTTGGCCTCAAATCCGGCAAGTATTGGATATGGGAGTGCCGCAAATTGCTGGGTCACCGACAGAGACAACCCGAATCGTTTGCTGCCTATTGGGGTCACTGGAGAGCTTGTTATCGAGGGCCCTACTGTAGGACGTGGCTATCTCCATGATGAAGATCAGACTCGACGCGCATTTATCGAAAGCCCAGGATGGCTAGAGCGTTTCAGAGACAATGCACCATCTTCACGCAGAGTATACAGAACTGGCGATCTCGTGCAGTATTTGCCTAATGGCTCCTTGAAGTATATTGGACGTCGTGACAACCAGATCAAAATCTACGGCCAACGAGTTGAGTTGGACGAAGTTGAACATCGTGTTCGAGAGTCGTTACCAGGTTCCCCGAAGGTAGTTGTGGAGCTTCTTCGCCGAACTCATCCCTCAAACCAAATTGCACTGACTGCCTTTATACAATGGCACAATGAATATTCCAATGATCGAGACCAACTGCTTCTGAGACCCAGCAATGAATTTCTTGCCGCCATCGACAATGCCAAATTACAGCTCCGAAAGGTTCTTCCTCCGCACATGATACCAACCATTTTTATAGCCATCAGGCATGTTCCTTTGACGCGATCAGGGAAGGTAGATCGACTACAGCTGCGAGAAAAAGCCTCCGAATTTGCCTGGAATGGGTCTACTCAAAGTCGAAATAGTCTTCACCAAAAGCCTTTGACGGAGGGGGAGCAGAAAATACAAAACATCTGTGCCCAGGTTCTAAATATGGACCCAGACATGATCGATATGGAGAGTAACTTCTTTCAGCTTGGAGGAGATTCTATCGGTGCTATGAAACTTGTTTCACGGGCTCGCCGAGAGGGACTATCCATTACTATAAGGCAAATATTTACAACACCCCAACTGGGGGATCTCGTAAAAGACTCACAGAATGGGTCATCTACGACCACTGCCTCGAATGCACATACCCAGCAGCTCTTCAGCAAACCTGAAGATGACTTTTTTGAACGACTGGACTGGGAAAACTTGGCATTTCAGCGAGATGCCGTCGTTGACATACTTCCTGCCACAGAAGTGCAAGAATTCTCTGCCGGGCGACCACAGAATTACTGGTTCTTGGAGATTTCAGGGCGCGTGGATAGTACCCGATTGAGGCAGGCCTGCACAGAGTTGGTGGAGAGGTACTCAATCCTTCGAACGGCGTTTCTTTCAGAATCAGACTGCATCCTTCAAGTAATCCTGCGTAACCCATCTGTCCCTTTTATCGACCGCAATGTTACTGGAGATTTGCAGGCCAATGCTGAGGCGTACTGCCGTCATGATTACAGCTCTCAAATTCTTTACGGGGAACTACCATTGGCCTTTACACTTATGAAGAGTCATGATTCACGCCATCTCCTTATCATGCGCCTCTCACATGCACAGTATGATGGTCTATCAATTCCCAAGTTGATGGCGACCTTGCTCGATCTATATCACCGACAGTCAAGTCCCTCCATCCACATGGATTTTGCCATGTTCACCCGTCATTGTGCCCGGAGTTGCAACTCGGAAGCGCTCACCTTCTGGAGGACCTTGCTTAAGGGCGCATCCATGACTTCCTTGTTCAATCAAACGCAAAAAGTGGAGGGATGCATTGAGAGTGATGATTCATCCCTGATTGAATCAACATCATACGCGCCCCTTCCAAACCCACCGCCGGGAATTACATTGGCGACTGTGGTGAAGACAGCCTGGGCTTTGGCACAAGCCGAATTGCTCCAACAAAACGACCTTGTCTTTGGTCAATTGGTGAGTGGCAGAAACTCAGGCGCCTCAGACTTAGGGGATGTAATCGGACCCTGCATCAACATGATTCCCGTTCGCGTCCAGGTTTGTTCACACGAGACAGTGATGGACCTGCTTAAGAAGGTTCAGACCCAGCATGTTGAAACTATGCCCTTTGAAACTATAGGGTTAAAGGCCATTGTCAAAAACTGCACAACATGGCTGCCAGAGACTGACTTTGGCTCAATCGTTCATCACCGATATGCCGAAGATCAAGCCGCATTCCAATCACATGAGCTATCTTGCAGAATTGATGCCTGGTCGCCCGTTTCTCTACCTGCTATGAATGTATGGGTTTCTACTCTAGCACAGGGAAACAAGCTAAAGATTGAAATGTTTTGTCGGAGTGAGCTTGCCTCAAAGGCCCAAATTAATCAGTTGCTAGAGCAAATGGCATCAGTATTAGTGGTTTGCTGTAACAGTGTATAGACTTTAAGTAAGGTTCTATAGTTAAATATTATATTTCTTTGTATTATAAGATATTAAAATAAAGAAGTTATCCTAATAGTTTTAAATAGTGATTTCACTTCTAGCTTATTTATTTAGGTAATTAATTTTATTAATAAAGTAATTACTTTATTTCCTTTATCTTATCTTTAACCCCTTAGGATCTAGTATATTAGATATAGACACTATTTATTATATTCTTTTATTTCTTTTAAAAAGTCTCTATAGTATTGTTTTAGCTCTAGGTTTAAGCTTTATTTAAGGGATTTAAGTAGTAGCTTTAGCTTCTTTTATTATATTTAAAAAAGAGCTTAAAAGGCTTAGTTAAGATATTATTTTTATAGTATTTTAATTTTAAAGTTAATATATTTTAGCTTTATAATAATTAGTATTAAAGTATTATTTAGTTATAAGATATATAAGGTCTTAATTAAATCTTTCTTTTTAAGGATAGTTTAGTTAGCCCTAGTTATTAGTATTATTATTTATATTTAATTTATTTTATATTTTATAGTAATTATATTTTAGAGTATAGTTTTAACTTAGATAATATATTTACTATATAGTATTATAATAAGTAATAAATTAAGTAATATTTAAAATAAGTATTATATATTAAAATTAGCTCGCTATTTTTTTAATACTTTTTCTATTAAGGTTTTTTATTATAAAAAGATATAACTTAGCTAGAGTTTTACTAGCTAGACTTACTTATAGTAAATCTAGTAATAAAATAAGAAATTTTAGGATCTATTTATAATAAGGCCCTAAATAAAACTAAAAATAAAAAAAGAAATTACTTATTTAATTTTATTTAGAAATTTCTAAGAAATTCCTAGAAAACTTATCTTAGAAATAAAGATATAAATCTAGTAAAATTTCCTAAAATAAAAAGCTAATTTTTATTAAGAAATTTCCTAAGATTAAAAAAACTTTATTTTTAATTTAAATAAATATATAAAAAAGGCTAAGATCTAGCTAAAAGAAAAAAGATAGATTTATTATTACTAGATAATTTAATACTATTTATTTTAATATATAAATAAATTAGTATTATATTTACTAGGTCTTATATTTATTATTATTTTTCTTAGTATTTTCCTTATATATAGATTTGCCTTTATCTTATTTATCTTTATATAGTATTTTTATTTTATATAGGTTCTTAGTTAATAATTTAGTATAAGAGTAACTACTATAATAGCTAGGTTTAAACTAGTAAAATAAACTAAGAAATAGTAAAATCTTATTAGCTAGGCTATAAGTAAATAGGTATTACTTAAAGACTAAAAAGTAAAATACTATTATACTATTAAAGGGATTTACTTATAGGTAAGATTAAATATATTAAATTAAGTAATACTAATAAATAAAGAATATTATATTTAGTAATAAATAAATTAAATAAATAAATAAATTAATAATAATTAAGTTATATTAAAAACTAAATTATACTTTAAATAATAATAATTTCTAAGATTTAAATATATTATTATATAGGGCAAGACTTAAAATAAAAAAATAAGGATTTTATTTAGAGTAATTATAATAATTATTATAATTACTATAATATTAATTATACTAAGCTTAAGCTAGTAATCTAAGGCTAAGACTTTATTAGGCCTTTATATAAAAGGCTTATTTCTATATATCTAAATAAAGTAAATCTAACTTTTATTAATCAAATCTTTTATAAATAATTAAGTACTTTATTATATAAGTTATATTATACTTTTACTAAGGCACTATAAAATAGCTAGCTAAAATAAGGTCTAGGTTATAATATAATATCTCCTTTTTAAGAGTCTTATTTCTAAGACTAAAATAATAGTTAACTTTTATATATTTTATAGGTTTATAACTTATTTTATTTTTTATAGGTTTCTCTTACTAATATTATATTTAGTAGTCTTACTTATTATTATACTAAATTAGTAAAGACTATTATAAACTATAGTTATCTAGTAATAATACTATACTTTTAATATTTATCTAATAAATTAGAATATATTATATATACTAAGAAATTAGTATATTATATTAAGTATATAAGAGCTAGTTACTTTTATTAACCTATTATTATTTTAATAGCTACTTATATATAATTTTTCTAATTTTATATTTTTTTCTTTTAAGCTAATAGGGTTTTTTTTAGTAGATTAATTAAATATAGAGACTAATTATTTAAATTAGGCTAATAAAGAAGCAAAGAAAGAGCTTTTAGCTACTTAAGTAAGATTAAGTAAAATACTTAGTTATTTAGCTTACCTTTATTACTAGAAATATTTACTAAAAACAAAGAGTTAAGCTATAGTTAATACTATATTAAAAGAGTTAAATACTAAGAAGTAATAAATAAAACCTATTATATCTACTACTTTTATAGTAAATAATCCTTTTAAGCTATTATAAAAAGTATTTAAAGTAAATTTAAAGTTAGTATAAATAGGAATTATCTTAATATTTTCCTAGTAAGATATATTAAGAAGAGGCTAAGTAATAAAACGCTTCTTAATTTCATTAGTTTATTTATAATTAATATAATATTATAAATAATATTTAATCTTTTAGTTTTATCTCTTAGTTTATTTATTTACCTAAGATCTAAAAGCAATTATAAGCTTATATTAT
>JAKZGU010000168.1:0-73426 GCA_022837005.1 Calonectria pteridis
TAAGATCTTATATATTTTATAACTAAATAATACCCTAATACTAATTATTATAAAGCTAAAATATATTAATTTTAAGATTAAAATATTATAGAAATAATATTTAAGCTAAGATTTTTAAGTCTTTTTTAAGTATAGTATAAAGAATTAAAGCTATTATTTAAATCTCTTAGATAAAGCTTAAACCTAGAGCTAAAGTAATATTATAAGGACTTTCTAAAAGAAATAAAAAGATATAATAAGTAGTTTTTATATCTAATATACTAGATTCTAAGGGGTTAAAGAGTAAATAGTATATATTTTAATAAAATAAAATAAAAAGATAAAGTAATTGCTTTAGTAATAAAATTAGTTACTTAAATAAATAAGCTAAAAGTAAAATTACTATTTAAAACTATTAGAATAAAATCTTTATTTAGTCTCTTTAAAGTAGGTTATTATGTAGTAAAAGGCTTTTTCTAAGAAATTTAATTAGCTAAAAGCTTTTCTCGAGGTACATATGCCTTGGCTTATTTTTAGGAATTTAATACACACAGGTAGAATAATGGTTCCCACATAATGGGGTCCAAGTTGGAAAAGGGTCATGCCTGCTTTTCCCTCCTTACCACCCTGTTATCCGATGGCTCGTGCTGACAATAATTGAATATAATTGGTAGTGCATCCATAATAGTGGCCTCACCTTCATCCTTCGCTTCTGCAAAGTGTACACCGATTTTTGGAGATCCGACCAACACCTCACTGAATCGGGATCGGGGTATGACTGGCAGCGGGGGGGAAAAACGCCGGCGCCGGCTGTCATGTCTAAAGAAGCGTAGTCGGCGGTTGGGACTCGAGTCTGAGCCGGTTCATGCATTAGTGGGTCGGAAGAGGAGGGGCCAATAAGCCGGTTGAATGTCCTAGTGTGGTGGGTCATGCACTGATGCAGTTCATGCGCTGTTTACCGGACGTCCGGTATTCTGCCAGTCTCTGACCGCACTTATGCGTGGCATTTATCATTGTTATCATCTTTGAGGTCCAACACGGCCCAAGTCACCACAATAAGCTTTCTGCGGCAGGGTTCAAACAGTTAGGCTGCAATACCCAATAGCCCTTTGCACACACAGTATCTCCAATAGCCTCATACTATGGCATGCGGGTTAAGTAATGTTAGTCTCTTCCTGCTTAGGCCTATGGTTATTTTGGTTGCCTTCTGGCCCTGGTAATGCACCCTTCCCTCTGATATGCACAAAAATGGGTCTTACGTAGCCTAACAAAAAATAATAGCTAGAACAACTCGCAAAGGAGTGTGAGTGGGTTGGCCTTTTTCTGTCAGGCCTATGCCTGTGTATACTATCTTGCCCAGGAGGTGACCATTTTGAGGGTGGGTCGGAGCTAACATTACTTTCATCGGCTACCATAGTGCAACACGTCAGAGATAACCTTTTGGAAAAAACCCTCAATAGGACCACTAATATAAAATGCCTGCCAAGACCGGCCTGGCCTCTTTCCCCCACCATCATCCCTGCACACGAAACGGGCCACTGATCCATCGATTCGCAGCAGTCTGCCCAACATACTGACCCACACACACACACGCCGTTAAGCTACTTGTCAGCCAACACAATGGCTGCAACCCCTGCGCTCGCGTTCCACCGCCTGATCCTCCACCCGGTGCCGATCAACCACATCAACATCACCAACACCCATCGTTCTGGGTACCGGGACCCAGAATGACGTGGCATTTATATGTGTCCATGTCTGTGGTGTAACCCCCGACCCATACTTTTTCGTGTAACTTTTCCTGAAGCTGCACAGCTTTCTGGAACGGATCTGTGAGATTACATTTTTTGTTTCACTTCCGTTTCGTACAATGACTTCTCATGTTTCACGATGGCGGGAGCCCATTGCCATTGTGAGCATGGCTTGTCGCCTCCCAGGCGGCATCGACAAACCATTGGACCTGTGGGATCATGTTCGAGCAGGACGTTCGTCGGCCACACCGATACCAAAAGATCGGTTCAATGCCGAGAACTTTCTATCCATGGATCCCAATCAGAAGGGAGCTCAGGCTTTCAGAGGTGCTCACTTCGTGAAGAGGGACATCAAGCAGTTCGATCACAAGTTCTTTGGTATAAGCAAAGACACAGCAACAGCCATGGATCCACAGCAGAAACAATTGCTAGAGGTTGTATACGAATGCCTTGAGTCAGCCAATATTTCCATGGAAAAGATCTCGAACTCCAAAATTGGCTGCTATTGTGCCATGTTTGTGAGCGATTACCATGACATGCTGATGCAGGACCCTGAATATCTTCCAACCTTTATCGCCATTGGAACAACACGGACTATGCTTGCAAACCGCATCAGTCATGCACTTGATCTTGGTGGTCCTAGGTATGTTATAACTAGTTGATCCATCTTTCAAAGGTGGACCGACACATGTACTTGTTTATGATGCTGACATGCCACATGCAGCGTTACCATTGACACAGCCTGTTCTGGTGCCTTGGTTGCCCTGCATCTTGCCTGCCAAGCACTGCAAGCGGGGGAGTGTGACGGTGCTCTGATTGGTGCATCTAATCTTTTTCTGAGTCCAGATTATGCATTGTCCCTGACGCGCCTGGGCGCTATAGCTGCAGACGGCCAGTGTAAGACATTTGACGCAAGCGCCAATGGATATGGACGTGGCGAAGGAACCAACGCCGTTTATGTGAAACGACTAAGCGATGCGATTAGAGATGGGGACAACATTCGAGCTGTCATTAGGGGTACCTCATCTAATAGGTAAATCTACTTCTTCGCCAACTAAGGTTGACACAGTTTGGGTTCACTAACAGGTCCAGTTCTGGTGCTACTCCAGCAATTACAGAACCTTCCGGGCGAGCTCAAGCTGATACCATCTTGCAGGCTTATGCCCAGGCAGGAATTGATGACTTCAGTGAGACGGGATACTTCGAGTGTCATGGAACAGGCACGCCAGTGGGCGATTGTATCGAGTTAGGAGCTGTCGGTTCAGTTTTTGCGGCCAGTCACAAATCTCAAGACCCTCTTTGGGTTGGTTCTGTAAGTTCTGTTTGCAAGATTTCCTTTTCTTTATGTCTGAGAAAAACATAGACTAACAAGTGAACGGACAAAACCGAATGTGGGACACTCGGAGGCGGCTAGTGGTTTGAGCAGTCTCATCAAAGTAGTTTTGGCCTTGGAAAAGGGAGAAATTCCCCCTAACACCAATTACAAGACACCCAACCCCAAAAGTATGGTGTTTCCTAGTTCCCACACCAATTATGGACTCAACTAACGATGATTTGCCCAGTCGACTTCGACGGATGGAGAGTTCGTGTTCCGACCAGCCCCCAGCCCTGGCCTTCCAAGTCCATACGCCGAGCAAGTGTCAACTCCCTTGGAATCGGTGGATCTACTGCGCATGCTGTCGTTGAGTTTTACGAGCCGCCTAAACTGACCAACGGGTCCGTCAATGGCCATCATGAGGCAGAGGAACAAGCCAACAAACCGTTCTTCCTGCTGTTCACATCTGGCGCCTCGCGCAGCTCTCGAGACACAAACACACTCAACCTCCTAGAGTTTCTTAAGAGTCACGATGAATGCCATAGGTTGGCGGATCCCCTTATCACAGCGCTGAATGCTCGAAGTCAGATCCATTCTCGGCCATGGAAGTCGTACGCTGTTGCCCAGACAGTTGATGATCTCATCAAGCAGTTGAAGAACAACGCCCTGAAATCGAATTCAACGCCGTCCAGTGGTGATGCACCTCGAATCTTATTTACATTCACCGGTCAGGGAGCCATGTGGTCTCAGATGGGTAAACGTCTCCTTGAGGCATTCCCTGTGGCGCGTAACACCTTGCACGACCTTGAGCAGGTCGTTAAAGACCTTCAGTCATCGAATACGCCGGCCTGGTCCCTGATAGGTGCGCCCAGGCAGGATAATTTTAACTTGCTGCTTCGTAGTCACTGACTTCTTTATAGATAAGCTAACCGCTGAGCTCTCACAAGAAGAGATTAATTCGCCGACATTCGCCCATCCTCTTTCCACAGCGGTTCAAATCGCACTGGTAGATGTTCTTTCCAGTTGGGGCGTCCTCCCAGATGGGGTCGTTGGCCACTCAGGTGGAGAGACGGCCGCTGCGTACGCTTGTGGTGCTCTTAAAGCCAGGGAAGCCATTACCATTGCTTACTATCGAGGAATAGCCTGCGAGAATGCCCCATTAGGTGCCATGTTGGCCGTTCGAAGTGCACCAACGGCGAAAGAGTTGCAAGATGCATTGGAGCGAAATGATGTGCAAATTGCGTGCTTCAATGGCCCCCAGAATCTGACTCTCGCAGGTCCTGTTGAGGGAGTTCAGAATGTGGCCGCCGAACTTGGCAGTCATGGCATTGTATCCAGGGCCGTCGGTGTAACTCGACCCTACCACACTCGTGCCATGAAGAGTGTGGTGGATGATTACATTGGTCACCTCCGAGGCGTTCTGCATCCGAAGGCTGGACGGGTTCCTATGTACTCATCTGTTTCAGGTCGGCAGCTGAAAGGGACTGAGGTTGATGCCGACTACTGGGGGGCAAACCTCGTATCCCCAGTTCTCTATACTGATGCAGTAACATTGGCCATGACTCAAGCAGACCACAAGTTTGGTTTGTGTGTCGAGCTTGGGCCTCATTCATTGCTTTCTCGTCCTACATCTGAGATTATGAAGTCTCTCGCTGATTCACCCCAACTTCCTTATTTTTCTGCTATGCTCCGAAATGCAGACACAAGCCAACAACTGATGAGCCTTGCCGGAGACTTGGTCCTCAATGGAAAGCGTTTGGATTTGGAACAAGTGAACAGGGTCGCGGGCAAGTCCGAACATCTCCCCAATGATCTTCAAGACAGCCTTCCCCCTTATGCTTGGGACTATTCCTCGACACCGTGGACTGAGCCACAAAATAGCTCGGAATGGCGTTTCCGCAAAGCACCACGGCATGAGATTCTCGGGTCCCGTTGCCGAGGAGCGAATCCATCAGCTCCTACATGGAGGAACAAGGTGTCTATAGAAGATGCGCCCTGGCTCGTCGATCATCAGGTACCAGAAAGAGAATGTACCTATTTTAAGACAAGACTGACTCAAGACAGGTCAATGGCATTGTAACATTTTCCTTCACCACCGGCATAGCAATGGTGGTGGAGGCCATGATGCAAGTACAAGAAGAGACCAAAGAGATTGATTGGGCAAATCATTCATTCGAATTTGAAGATTTTGTCTTTTCAAATTCTATTATTCTCCCTGACGAATCACCGATCGATCTCTTTCTCACACTGATCCCGGAAAACGACAATGCCAGATCCGACGAGACATGGTACGACTTTATCATTTCCTCACTAAGAGGCGACGTTGATATCCGCCATTGTCATGGCAAAGCCGCAGTCCTGGAAAGTAAGTGGTAGATGACAAAACGACTGGTGGTCTAGGCTGACGATTTCTAGACGGCAATGATGTTCCGCGCAGAACCTCTTGGCATCATATGCCCCTCACGATACCATTGAAGAGCTATTACAAAACCCTCGACAGAGTTGGTTACGGATATGGTCCCAAGTTCCAGCTTCTTTCTGAAGTTCGGGTTCGCCCAGGCCTCTCGGCTTGTTCTGCCAAAATCAACATGGCGTCGGTTGCCCAATCTCCCATTCGCGGCCAGCGGTATCTCTTGCATCCGGCAATGATGGATGCGGCTCTGCAAACACCTGCATTAGCTAATCGCTCTGGCTACTTCCAAGAGATCGATACATTGCTGCTCCCATCCCGAATGAAGAGAATATCGATTCGCATGCCCGCAGAGAACACGGGGATCGCGGCTTGTACTACCAATACATCACCTGTGGGTGTTAGCCGCATAGAAGGAACCGTTGAGTGTTATGATGCGTTATCGAAACCTTTCTTTGTCGTCGAAGGTCTGCAGATGGACAGAGCCAAGAGTGATGACCAACCTACTCTCCCCTGGCTGAGGCTAGTCTGGAGACCTGACATCGGTGACATCTCGAACAATGATCCCATGCTCAATTCCATTCAGATCAAGAGTCTTCCAGCAGAGAAGAAACTTGTCAACCTCGAGAACCTGGTCAAGGAGCTAATACCGGTCATCGTCAAGAGTGGCATCGAGAAAGGCAAAGACTTGGCCCCTCACTTGCAATTGTATCATTCGTGGCTGCTTGAACAAGCTGATCTACTTAAAGAAAGGCTGTCAGCGCGTCACCAGCTGGAGAATGGAAGTTCTACAGTACAAGATGCCATCTCAAAAATCGTCTCAAACTCTGGAATTTCTCAGACTGTCGATGCATCCATCGTTTCTCAACTAGCCATTAACATGGGAAGGATTTTCCGAGGAGAGGTAGAAGCACTGGCAGTTTGGCTAGAGAACGATTTGTTGTACAGGTTCTATGAACAGAGCATCTTCACAACGAGCATGAACCAGAAACTCCTTTCTGTTGCCGATCTCTTGGCACACAAGCATCCCAATATGAAAATCTTGGAGATTGGAGCTGGAACTGGTGGTGCGACAACTGAGTTGCTGCGCGGTTTCTCCAGGGCTGGAGGACCAAACGCTTACCAATCCTACACTTTTACAGACATTTCGGCTGGTTTCTTCGACAAAGCCAAGAAGAAGTTTGCCGAATGGGATCGGATCGAGTTCAAGACTCTCGATATCGAAAAGGACATTTCTGAGCAAGGCTTCACTAAGAGTGACAAGTACGACCTTGTGGTTGCAGCCAATGTAGGTCCCAGGTGTGCTCCACGGCAGGGGCAGTCGATTACTGACCGCTCTACGTTAGGTTCTTCACGCGACTGCCGACTTGAAGTTCGCAATGAAGAATATTCGATCATTGTTACGTGACGGTGGATACCTCTTAGTGGGTGAGCTGTCAGAGGGTAAGTAACATGCTCCGTCGACGTAATTTGCAAAATTAGCTAACATTTGAACCTGTAGACCTTGCTTCAGCCAATTTCCTTTGGGTATGATCTAACGCATCATCATTTGGATTTCATAACTAATTCTTTTGTAGGGACCCTTGACCGGCTGGTGGCTACGCCCTCGATCACCCGGACGGTCTGGACCTGGCCTTAGCATGGACGAATGGCGTGAAGAGCTCGCTCAGGATTTTGACAGCGTTTCCGAAATCGAAGGCAGACAAGACAAGAGTGATATTGATCAACTCTCAAGCACCATTGTTATGATGGCCCGAGCAAAACCAGCTGACTACAGTCCACCTGAGTCACTTTCTGGGGAGAAAGTGCATATCGCTGGAATTGGTAACGATTTATCAATGCGGGACCACATTGCACAGCACTTCGGCAAACATGGTGTTTCCGCAACATCCAGTACTCTTGAAGAGCTTTCTTCGCTACAATGGTCTGGAGAGTGGCTCATTCTTGTGGATAAGGCCGGAGGAAGCCTCCTTGACACCCTTGGACCAGAGCAGTTGCAGGCATTGAAGTCATGGCTAACTAAGCCCATCAAGTGCATCTGGGTCACCCGCAAGGTATATCTGGATCCGCAGAATACGACGGGAGGGCTTGTAACAGGTTTTGCACGAACCCTCCGAATGGAAAACAGTCAACTTGAACTGTACACACTGGACTTGAGCAGTGAGGGCGATGTTATTCCCAACATCATCTACCACGTCTTGGAGCGGATCCATTACTCATATGACGATCCAATCTCCAAATTGGACTACGAAGTGGCAGAAAAGGACGGGCAGCTCTGGACATGCAGGCTTGTGAATGACGCTCGTCTCGAAAATGCCTTTGGTCCTGCTCGAAAGATGCAGGCACCTGCGACGCAGGTAGTGCAGTCTCCACACCACTTGGTTGTGGGAGAACCAGGAATCTTGGAGAGTCTCACCATGGCTCAAGATGATGAACACTTAGCCTTACCGGATGGGCATGTTCTTGTTGAGGTCAGATCCGTCGGACTAGACGAACGGGTAAGTACAACTGATTTCTTCCATCAATGGCGAATCGTCGTCTCTAAACTTAAACCAGGACGGATTTATCGCCCAAGGATCTCTTCCAGCGACAACATTTGGCCGCGAGTGCTCTGGCATCGTCACGCGCTGCGCTGATAATGTCACATCATTCAGGCCAGGCGATCGAGTTGCGGTCATTGGTCAAGGGACTTTTACAACACACTACCTAGCACCTTCAGATTGTTGTAGGAAAATACCTGACTGGCTTTCATTCGAGGTAAGAAGAACTCTGGAATTAGGATAAAGGTGAGAACGTAGGGCTAACAAGGGTTTAGGATGCGGCAGCGATCCCTACAGGTTTCGTCACTGCGTTGTACGCGCTGACTACGACTGCGAGAGTCTCGAATGGCCAGGTATGTGTACCATATTCACCAAGAGAGTTGGCGGGGTATTAACACCACATCAGAAAATCCTCGTCCTTAACGCCACAACCAGCCAAGGCATCGCTCTGATCAAAATGGCAACGGCGCTGAAGCTAGATGTTTACGCCGCCATCAGTGACGGCAACAAGTCTCTTCTCACTAAACACGGCATCGATTCTTCCAAGATATTTGTTCTCCCGACAAGCGCCAGCCGTTCCAACGTTTCGCGCGCCCCTGATGGTCAAGCGTACAAGCTCGTATTGAACACTCGGTCCGGTCAATATGCAGAGTTTGCTCATTTTGTAGCGAACCGTGGAACATATATCGAGATCGGGTTGGGCGAAACCCATGACGATGAATTCTACCTTCGACCTAACAAGAACGTCATATTTGCCTCCATTGATCTGACGGATGCTTATCATGAGGACCATCGAGACCTAGGAAAGTAAGTGGTTGGATCTTTTCGTATCCATTCTTCCATAGCTGACGCGTGCGCATTAGATTGTTGGATGAAGTCATTTCCATGGTTGAGAGGCGAGAAATCGATGTTGACTTGTCGACTTCTGTGACAGGGCTTCACTCTCTACAGTCAGCCTTTTCGAAACTATTGGAAGGCAATCCGCAGAAACAGGTCATATCATTTACAAATGTCGATGATCAGAAATTGATCCAGGTATGTGCTCTCACTAATTTTCTCACCAGAATTGTATTTAACTATCATATAGACACGACCGAGGACTTCTTATTTCAATGAACACAAGACATACATCATCACAGGCGGCCTTGGTGGCTTAGGACGCGCAATTGCTGTGTGGATGGCCAGCTATGGCGCTCGGAACCTCATTCTGGCCACGAGCTCGGTTTCGAGGGCCTCGGAGTCTGGTGATCTTTTGAAACAATTATCCTCATATGGGTGCAATGCTAGAGTTGAAGTTTGCGATGTGGGTGACGTTGCAGCTGTGGAACGCCTCGTTGCTTCCATCGAGACTCCTGTCGGTGGAGTTATTCACTCCGCCTTGAGACTTAGCGTGAGTCTACTCCAAAGCTTGATCATTTTTATTTGTATACCTATCTAATCCTCTCAACTAGGACCGATTCTTCGAGGATATCACTGTTGAAGACTTCGATGTCGTCTTTGGTCCAAAGGTCAATGGCTCGCTGAATCTCCATACGTCCCTTCTCAATCAAGACCTCGACTTCTTTGTCATGCTCAGTTCGGGTTGCGGAGTCTTGGGTAATGAGGGTCAGTCAAATTACTCGGCAAGCAGCACTTTCCTCGACACCTTTGCTAGATACCGTCAAAGTCTTGGGCTCCCAGCCTCGTCTGTTGACCTCGGATATGTGGAAGACGTCGGAAACATCAGCGAGCGTCCGGAGATCCAGGCTTCTTTGTCATCCCGTGGACTCAGACCTATCACAGTGAGAGATGTTCTACGCGTAGTCGAGGGGGCTATTGCAACGGGTTCGCCCAAGAATCCAGTCATAACCAAAGACTATTCTTACGATGACTTTTCACAAAGTCAAATCGTCCTCAGCTTTGGCATGATTGACAAAGCTACAGCAGAATGGCAGTCTTGGGCCAAGGATACAAAGTTTGGCTTATTGCGATCTAGGGCTGCTGACAATGCGGCAATTGATTCCGATTCTGATAGCGGGGAGAGTGCAGTCCAGACAGCCGTCAAGGCGTTCCGAAACACTCTAGGCCAGCTAGCTGATATGCCTGAGGGCAAAGAGGCGGCTTTGCAGCCCGTCGTTTGTTCTGCTCTTGTTGCCAAGTTAGCACAAGTACTGTCAATGAAGGTTAGCGAGATCCAACCTACGAGATCAGCAGTCCAGTACGGCATGGATTCGCTTATTGCCATTGAGGTCAGATCTTGGGCCAGATACGCATTCCAGATCGATTTACCTATCAACGATTTGACAAACCCATACAGTATCCAGGATCTGGCAGCTAGGGTTTCTCGAATGATTGTATAACGAGTTGGGATGATGTGGGGTAAATTTTGTTTATTGTTTATTTAGGATCTCTAACCCTGGCTCCTGTTAGAAGTGTAATAAGGGAGGCGGGAGCAGTGGTTATAAGAGCGACTAAGGATCTTTAGACGAGATTTTTAGGAGAGCCTAAGGAAGAGCCTCTAAGATACAACTTTATTTTAATATTATATTTTCTACTTTCTTCCCAACATGCTTTTTTGCAATCTCATCTATCTCATTTGTCCCCATAACAGGTGATGTCGCGCGTTGCACGTGTTCCAGCAAGCTTTCGCACTCCCAACATCCGCAGATATTATAATATTCTATGAAATGAAACCGATACAGCTTCTTCGTTTGGGAATACCCGTCATCTAAAGCCCCTGAGCCAAGCTTATCATGGTGGCTAATAAATTTCTTACTCCTAGTACGGGCCTTCACATCTTTTGAGTAAACCCTGCTGCGCACTAGTGTATATGCCAGATAAGATCAATATTGGGTGTTGGAACGGCAAGAAGCTTTAGGTGCAGTTTGATGAGTGTTGAAAACTTGTTGTAGTGATTAATAGCACGTCCCAGCATGCTCATCAAAGCGGGGCTACAAATTCACAGCTGCTTGTTATAGCTATTATAACTTTATATATATTGAAGGCTATTATATGTAGCAGGAAATTTAGTTGTAATACTTCAAGCAATTATTGAGATCAATTTTTTGGAGTTCCAATGAGAAGAGGCACAGTTTAACACGGTCGCCTGTGTCATAGGTAGACTTTTCAGCCCATCGGTGCGATTGTCTTCGCACCAAACTATCAACTTAGAAAATAAATTAGTTTATTATATATAGGTAATTAAAGCTGGAAACTATTAATCGCAAAGAAATTATTGCTAATAGAGAGCTTGCGGTTACAAGGTATGGCGAGGATGATGATCCTGTAGTCTAGTTGTATGGCGCGGATGATTGACTGGACTATCTTGAGGGCGAGGCCGGTGCCGCTGCTCTTGGTTGCGGTGGTGCCTTTAAAAAACCTGTGTGGTTGGAGGCTCTTTTTCAAATGGTCGTGTTGGAATGTAGAGCCAGAGAGAGGGCTTATAAGAAAGAGCCAGCTAGTATCGCGTGTGGGTGGATTCGGCCGTTTAGGCAGTGCATTACGCCTCCAGATAGGTGGAGTCTGACAATGGTGAGGTCGAGTTGAGTCGAGTTGAGACGAAAGTAGACGTGCTCGTAGAACGAAGGACGGAATTGGAATTGTGCAAGAAAAAAGTAAATGCAAACAATAAAAGTAAATTGTCCCATCTTTAGTCATTTACACCAGGAAGTCGCCGGTTGACCAGTGACGACATGAGATAAAGGTGCCTTCGCGTGAATGGGAAGCCTGGGAAGGGCAAGGCAGCTGGACGTGATGCAAAAACCGGTGTTGTTGTATTCAGGTACAAAATTGCAGCAGGGGTCAGGGTTGAAGCCGGAGAGTATGGGGTTCTGATAGGTTCAGTTTCGAGCGATACTGGGGATTACAAAGTCCAATATGGGCATCAATTGTAACCAGAAATGATATATCGTGACAGTTGCGGTCTTGCCAAAGTTTACTGATCGAAGAGTAGGCAAAACCAAGTACCATGGGCGTCTGCAGGCAAAGAAGAGGAACGCATGATACTTGTGCTATGAATTGATTACACGCACTTACACCGTCGTTGCATCACTCTCTCGGATTTGCCTCTTATTTTCCGACGTTTCACCCACAAGGATCTACTACCAAGCAGATAATAGGCTCACAGCACCTCCGAAGACAATCAGAATATCAGCAGCAATACACCCTTGGAAAAACTCTCTTATATCCAGGGTTATAAAAAGTACAAGTTAATATACTAATTCGTATACTGGCAAAAATACTAATACTAATATTAATTTTCATAGTATTAGTAGTGGTATTAGTACTTTTAACAACCCTGCTTACACCCAAGAGCGAGCCATTGCCCGCACCAATATATATTCCTTCTTGAAGCAATGGCCCAATTAGGACATTGATCCTCCTCGGCCTCTCAAACCCATATTACTGTCGCAGTTTCGACTTGACTTGTGCCTGAGCCGCAAGAGCAACACAAATTATCATGGCGGAGCCTCTTAACTTTGGAAACATTTCTACCACCTCCGCTGTCGTCCACGGCCATACACTATACCACGTCAAATTTAATTCTAACCTCTTGTCACAATAGACGACGGCTATTGCCACAAATAGATCCCTCCTCGCCAGGGCAACATAGCTACCATATGGATGATAACCCGTATGACTGGTAAGGGGAATCCGGGCCGATATCTCCACTGAAGGTGCCGGTTCCTGATCTGCATCAGCTCCCGGGGCGGAATCCGACTTCTCATCGCTCTTCCGGCCGAAGAATGAGCTGTGGCTTTTGTCTTGGTGTGGGCTGCGGAGTTGGAAAGCAAATGGTCAACAGTCGAGGCAAGTTGCAGTTGACAAATGATGGCACAACAGTACTGGGCAGTGGTATATTCTTCTAAATATCACCTGGTCCAACTGGATCCTTAGGTAGCGTGGTCAGCGGGATGCAAACATTGTTGTTTGAAGCCACCACCCAACGATTGATCTTCCTGTTGCAGCTATGGCTGGCAAGGGCAGCAGCAGCAACCTCTTTCCCTAATGGACAACGACTATTACCATAAGTGAATGGATCCACCTTGAGGCTAGCACAGAACCCCCTGGCATAGCGGTTGCGCAGGCTGTTACACTCCCAGAACATTATTTCGGTAAGGATTCGAAGGACGGCGAGAAGAACGAAGGGCGACAGGTAGAGCAGGACGACGAGGCCGAAGATAAAGGTCGGGTTTAGGAGAGCCATTGTTCGGAGGTCTCGGGGAGACTCTTCGACCTAGTTGTATGTGCTGCTGGTAGATGGAGGTATCATATTCCCACTCTTGCTCAAAGTCGTCGCGAATGGGGGCACGCCATCGCCGCCGATCGAGAGCGAGAACGGGTCAGAGATGCTAAGTTTCCGGTGTATCCCACACTGGCGCCGTCGCTAGAAGTCCAAGATAACTAAGGAGGATTTGCATAGGCAAAGAGGGAGCCTATTTTATATCAATATTATTCGTAGTATTTCATTCCCCCGAAGAGGAATAATTTCTATTGTCGCTGCTGCTGCCCTTGCTAACCATATGGGCTATCATCCATATGGTAATCATATTGCCTTGTCGAGGGAGTTCTATGCTGGAATCGACTGAGATCCTTTTGGTTGTTATAATGGTCATTTCTATTAGGACAAGAGATTGCTGCTACTGCCATTGCCAGCTATAGCTGCTTCCCTTGCCAGCCACATGGGTTATCATCTATATGGTAGCCATGTTGCCCTAGCAAGGGGGAGAAAAAGATTGGTCAATAAACACAGTACTGGCGATCATCGGTGCAGGTAACAGCTGCTGTAACATGGGGGGCTCAGTCGCCGGTACCTCTAACCCGACCATAACAGAGCAATCAAGACATATCTGGGAGATGCTTTGTAAGGAATTTGTTATTTTGATATCGGAAGTTTCGGTGGGGAGTTGAGCTTAAGAGGCAATGGCTTAGTAGGTGGCGGACTGAGCCAGATGAGCGAAGCTAGGAGGGAGGCGGGCTCCTAGAATGTCATAACACGAGATCCGGTCTTACAGTCCCTCGATATGTCATATTCGAATGTGCTAGTACCGTATTCAGTGGTAAAGGGTTTGGAGTCGTAGGAGCTAAGATAGATGACATGGTGACTTCAATTTTCTCTCCTCGATACTTCCCCGCTACGGCTACTGCACAAGTTCGCCTAGTAAAAATAACAACCATTTCTAGAGCAAAGATAATCCTAAAATAAAACCCTAAGAAATAATAGTAAGATAGCTAAATTTATTTAGGTATTAGTTTTATTTATTCGAGTAAAAGGCTATCAGACCTAGTGTCTTTTGGAAAAGGCCCCATGTAACAAATTGTTGGACTGACAATCCTTCAAGGGTTATATTGTACTTGTAATATTCCTGTCGCTATATCGAGCAAACCCAGATAAGGGTAGTTTCTCTCGTCGATGTGTTGTCAGCTGTTGCAAATAAAGTCATGATTTCACCAAAATCCGTATTTGGGGCGGTTAATTTGCATCCAATTGGTGCCTGTTTACCAATGATGCGCATCTTACAAACAAGCGCCTTTCACCATTTAGTCAGCCTTCCGGTCTGCCCCCGACTCACCGCTGCGGGGTAACGGGATGAATGCCGGGGAACCGTCTAATTTAGACGAGGCCCACAGTCCGGGAGTTATCCGCGGCTCACGGATTTAACAAAAAGGTCATGCCAACCCCCGAATTTCGCTCCCGTCCTCGATCCCAATTTTTTTTCTGTTGAATTGGCTCATTTCTGGATGCCGTTTTACGCGGGAAACGGCCAGTTGTACCGCTTTCCAAGCCGGAAAAGTTGCCCCAGCGCAGTGCACCCGCCGACATCCCGACAACGCCATCCGGATCGGCACCAAAGCGCCCGGAAAAAACACCAGAGGCCAAGATGACAAATACAAAATCACCACATCCTTCAGCGCCGGAATCGCCTACTCCGACGTTGTCAGCTTATGGGGACGCAAAGGATGAAGCGGCATCGCGGCAAGGTTTTCGGGACATAGAGAAGCAACCACAATTGCCGGGCGACAGTAGCTCGGCCAACGAAAAGGATCCAATTGGCCAGGAGTTGCGCGTTGCGGGATCGGACGAAATGGCTCGTGTGCCGAGCATACGCGCGCCAGTTTCCGAAAACACGCAACTAACTTTTGACAAAGGCTGGGACGCTTGGTCAGCTTGTGCGTAAACCATATTCCAAGGTGCCTTGTTGCTTGGGTTGACGCGTTCCAGGTATCGCGGGTCACTTTGTAATTATGAATACTTGGGGCTTCATCATTTCCTTTGGCGTCTTCCAACCTTATGTAAGTTTCGGATCCGTCTTTTCTTGTTCGTAATGAGTTTTGGGGAGGTAGACTCCGAAAGAGTGGGTTGTGTCCATCTGTCTGTTTTGTGGCGAGACGCGGGCGGTGAGCCTTGATGAAGATGGGACAGAGCAGATGAACCGGACAGAAAATGCAAGCTGCTAACTGCATATTAGTATGCCGAAAGACTCAATACAGCACCCTCGGATATTTCTTGGATCGGATCCGTCCAAGTCTTCTTAATTTTCTTCTTGGGAACAATTACGGGAAGACTAACAGATGCTGGCTTCTTTCGTCCGGTTCTTCTAACTGGAGTGGCCCTCACACTGCTTGGCATTTTCACAACCTCCGCTGGAAGCCAATATTGGCATTTCTTTCTATCTCAGGGTGTCTGCATGGGTATCGGAAGTTCCTTCATGTTCACACCCGTCATCTCAGTCATCTCAACTCATTTCAAAAAGAGAGCATCATTGGCCATCGGTCTTGCTGCATCGGGTTCTGTCACGGGCGGGTTAGTATTTCCGTCAATGGCGAGGCAGCTCCTACCTCGTATTGGCTTTGGGTGGTGCATCCGGTCCATCGGACTTGTGCAGCTGGTTACGCTACTCGCAGCAACCCTGTTGATCAAAGCGAGAATTCCACCAAGAAAAAAGGGACCATTTGTGGAATGTTCTGCATTCAAAGAACTGGATTACTCGTTCTACGCCGCAGGAATGTTTTTTGTATGTCGAGCCTCCCAAATGCATGTTTTTTTCTTTCTGCGAGGCGGAAGCTAACCAATTGCAGAGTTTCTGGGGATTATATTTCGCCTTTTACTACATCTCGGCTTTCAGCAAATCCCAAGTTACCCCCCAAATGTCGACAAACAATTCCCTTAACCTTCTGCTCATCATTAATGGAGTTGGATTGATTGGGCGCTTGGTGCCAAATTATTTTGCCGATCGCTTCGGTGCTCTTAATCTGATGGCTCCCGCCTGCTTGCTCTCTGGTATTGCGATCCTAGCGTGGATTGTTATCGATACTCCAACAAAGCTGTATATATGGTCGCCTTTCTACGGCATATTTGCTGGTGCCATCCAAAACCTATTTCCGGCTGCTACCAGTTCCCTCACAGCGGACCCGAGCAAGAGAGGCACGAGAATCGGAATGGTCTTCAGCATTGTCAGCTTTGCTGCACTCACTGGTAGCCCAATCGCTGGGGCAATTGTCACTTCAATGGGTGGTAACTATCTTGGCGCGCAATGTTTTGCTGGTGCAGATTTGCTCATCGGCACAACGTTCATTTTAATCGCCATCGTGGTAAGAAGGAGACGGCAAAGTGCATTGGCTATTTAGGCTCCAACCACGTTTGGCCATATTTCAGAATTCAACCTCCATGTTATCAGCACGATAAATTTAGACTTGATAAATATTGTACTTCAACGTAGTAAAGGTTCAGAATCAAGATAAAGCAATTCATTTACTTAGTTCTGTTGTGGTTGGGATGTGATCTGAAGATGTTGTGTTGATACCATGACCTTACTATGCACAGATTTTGTATTTAGCTGCATATAATTTCGGTCATTGCTTTCGTCAATCAAAGCATCCAGGGCTACATATGTGCCTCTCCATCTTATTCTCTTTATTCCTCAAGACGATCACAGTACTTTCCCAAAGGTCTATGCTTTGACTCGAAGAATTAACTTGGCGAGTCGGACAGCCTCTCCGACCACACTAGAAGTGATGGGCCCTAGAATGGACCTTATCTTTGCCGCGGATCCAAGACAATTCCATGCATCCACTCAGAATGATTGGTTTTTGCATGCCAATTCAATGGTACGCCAGCCACGCGTTGCCTTAAACGGCCGCCCCATGGCGGCACGGAGCGACCCGTGAGCTTCCCCACACACACCTCGTGTGAATAATGGCGCAAGATGCACTATTGATGTGATAAAGTTATTGAATCGGCCTAAATTATGTGACTTGATTCATGTGGCTAGCTGAACTGACACATAGCTCTCGGCCAGAACAGAGACCAGCAGGCTTTGTACAATTGCGCGATTCGCAGATGAGTCCCTGACATGCTCAGGAATTATTTAACCTGCCTTCTTCTCTTCTCTTCATGTAAACTCTTCCGCAATCTTTACAGCAAAGCACCTGGCAACTCCATTCAACATGCGCGTTCGCAAGCTTTCGGTCACGCTAGTCCTGATCGGACTGTCCACTGCAATGCCAGTCAATGAGGATCAGCACACTCTATCATCCGTTTACGTTGAGGAGAGCGACTTCGCTCCCATGTGGGACATTGAAAACATTCCAAAGACCAATTTTGTTTGTGACATAGGTATACCTCCTTCTCTTCATCATCTCCTTGAAGCCATCGAAATGGTTCTCATAATCTCGTCTAGGTGGCCTCAGTGAGAAAGTTTTCACTCCTAAACACTCTACCCTAGCCATCACACTAGCTTTGCAACAGCTGGCTGATTACAAAGAACTGGGTGCGTATCCTTGAATTGCAATCCGTGCATACGCTGATGAGATATCCATGAGTAGACTACGGTGATCCTCAGCATTTCGCGGACCTCCAGCAATGGTTTCCGCATTGTGATGGTGAACTCATGATGGAAGCAAATATTGGAGGCTTTGGAGACTCCTCAACAGCTGGGGTTTACAGGATTGTCTTTGAGTACCAGTCTGCATGCAATGATGCTACATTTTGTGGATTAGTCTACAGCCACGGCGACAATGGTTCATTCCAGCTTTGTTATGGACAATATGATCTCGCTCCATAGATGGCGAATTTTGGTCAGGTCCTTGGATGATGGTGTGGGGCCAAACCGAGGTGGTGGCCCTAAATCTACCATTATCATATATAGTTCCCATAATAGTAATTCATAATGAACGATCAAGATCAAGATAAATGGTGTTACTTGAATCATTCATAATATTCGACTGTTGCACCCATGTGGGGTGAACAATAGCACCTTACTATAGAATACTGTGGTGCGGCTTTCTAATCTTTGCGCCAATCGTGCGGGCGTTTTCGTCCGACCAGTGTGAACAATCGTGCATTAGCCCACTCGGAAGTCCCGATTGTGGATCGCATGACCCCATGAGTGTATACGTCCTTCATTTAAACCAGGGACTTTTTTTTCGGTTCCTGGGTAATATTGAGGAGCCCTGTCAGTGGCTTGAGGTCTAGGGTATTTGTGTGGTTAGTGGGTTGTTTTGATTGGCCACACATCGTGACAAGAGAAACCCGATGACCATGTGAATCACACGCGGTTGAGAACAGTGCGTCATCTTCCGTCCAAAGCAAATCTAGTATTTCTAGATAAGATGTGACTGACAGATTGTCGTCTAGCTCAGTAGCTTGTGGCTAGCGTGGTTTAGCGACTCAGCCATGGTTGCCAAAAACGTTGCAAATTCTATGAGAACTGGGACAGTGATAACAAATGGTTGATCCTGGGGAAATGCAAAATGTATTTCTATCTAACGGGCTGCATAACTGATAATTTCCAGGGGCACCAAACCAGAATGGAACAAAAGTTAGTTTCACAAGCGTGGGGGCGGAAAGAATTTTCGCAAGCGCGCAGATGTTGGGGTCCGCACTGGGGCATCGCGCAAACGCGGCCCGGCCTAGCTAGTTGCAAAACTATCGATTTATAGATTGCCAAGTCTCAGCTCAAGTGCGAGGGAGCTCATTACGCTAATCCATTTGCATTTCTTGGGGAGACTGATGCAGACTCCATCCTTCTTGTCACACCCCGAATAGTCAAAGCTATTGAAAATTCGTTCCTCGAGCCAATAACCGGGCCATGTTGTTCGAAGGATTTGATCCACCATAAGCCACAACAGCGTCCGGGGTGATCGACGCTATGGTCATTTAAAAACCCCGAGAAACGTCATTGGCTCGCCGTGCCAAAAGTCGCTAGTCTATATACACCTTCCTAATTGTACATGCTATTTTACCTCACAGAAATGGGTCCGCCGGTTGGAAAGAAGAGAAGAGTAGTGGTATCAGTGTCGCCAATCCAATCGCTCGCATAATCATCGAAAAGCCGAAATCAAGAAGTGAAGAGAATAAAGGAGAATATCGTTGGTGTGGGGTGGTTGTTGCATCTGAGAACAAATGTTGGCCATCATGTTACAAATTCTGCGGTTTCCGCCACTTACCCGTCATGTAGGAAAGGCTACTCGGGCGATGAGCCGTTAATGTAGTTCTGTAAGACCTCGTCCACAAGCCGTCGACACACCTCATAGTGGACTCGCTCGGCGTAGGGACAGACAAAGGGCATGAGAAGTTTACTGCACTCAACTGACAGCTGGTCAAACAGCTCCCACTCGTCGCCGACGTCGCTCGGCGAGCTGACGTTGCTGTCCGAGTAAGGAGACAAGACGTTAGCGCGCGGCTGAACCGTCCACCTCGCCCACAGCGTCAAGCCAGCCCGCGTCTTTACACGGAAGCTCAAGCCGTTGGGGGTGTTCTGCATGTAGACCGCCCACCAGGCCGTCATTCTGGCGCCGGGCACCAGCTCGCTTATCTCGCGGACTTTGAAGGCCCGCACAGTCTCGTCAAAGGGCCCGAAGAAGGGGTCCTCGGCTATGGCACTCGGGTCCGGCGCCTGCTCCTCGAAGCTAGCAGCCACGGCATTATGGCGCAGAGTTGGCGTGCAAGTCTGGAGATGGGCTAGCACCAGGTGGGGCGGCAGACCACTGGGGATGGGCACACAGACAGCAAAGTGACGCTGTCGTATCAGGGATGGCATTAGTCGTCTACTTCTGCGCTCTGTTCTGGGGGAGGGGGCAGGAATTGGTTGGTTGGGTGGTTTTTGCGAGCGAGTCCAGGCCACCACGACGAGATGCAGGATCGGCCGCCTCTATTTTAAACCCGCTGCTCTGCCCGCCGCCGCCCTGGTCGATAAACACGTGATTTCTGCAATGCTACGGGTCGCTCGGCTGCTGCGAGGAAAGGAGGCGCTAATGACAGCTCTGGGGCCTTGTCCAATGGCAGAGTTGTTGCCGCGAGGCCCTGCTCCAATTTGGCTGTTACCCGTGCGGCCCAGTCGGCTCTGAAGCCTAATACGGCTCGCCAAACCTTGTGTGGAGCTCGAGAGCAGGTAGAGAATGTCGAATAAACCGGGGCAGTGAGCCTCTTTTGGCGAGCGTTGCGCTGGGCCTCCAGCTTTGCAGCGATCGAGAGATTAGCGTGGCTGCATGTTGAGTCGCCAATTGAGTTTTGTTTGTTGCACCGTATAGAAACCACGTGATTGCAATTTTTTAATTTCGTTTTCATTTATATGGCCTCCAAGGAAATGTGAGACGCCCTAAATAGGCCCCATCGGCCGCAAGCCTGGATTACTCTGACAATCATGTCCCAATTGAACCATTTCTTGGCTTTTGGAAATCTTAAAACTCTAGGCAGTCTTCTGTAATTGCAATCAAGAGATTAACTTGAACCCTAATGTAACCCTGCGGCAGCCTCGTTTGCAGATCACAATGAGGAGAGCACGGTACATCCTTGGAGACCCCTGGCCCACCGTTCTCCGCCTACGGCCAAACTCGGCCGAGTGTCGCGAACTAGCAATAGTCTATTCAAAGCAATACTGAGGATCTATCTTGAAAAATCTATGGCCCGAACCTCCATTATGCTATCGTTCTCAGGTCCTATCATTTCAACAGGAGGGTCAAGTCCGCCATTTGCCTACTTGGGAATTCACCCGGCAGTATGTAGATTGCATCACTCATCCAAGCTAAAGTGGAATCAGCTATCCACAAGTACACATTAGAAGTACAAAGACGCATTACATCCGTGTGCTCGACTCACTCGGACTTAGCACCCTCCACCACCACCACCTCCGCAACTTCCTCCTCCTCCACTAGTGCTGTTCGAGGGCAGCTGTACACTCAGACACAACTGTTGTCAGGGCGCGTACCTGGCTAGGCCATTCTCAATAATTAGGCTGAGCTAAACAGAAGGGGTAGTGCGCGTAGTAGGCCACAGCTTCCAGCTTTGCCTATCTAAAATGAGGTATTTAAGGTTTATACTGAGATAAGAACAAGGGGCAATTGGCTAGGAGAAAAATAATTAGATATTATGGTCTTGCTAAAGGCATGATGCTATGTGGTGTAAATGCTGATTTTTGGTGTTGTGGTTACTATATTTGAGCTTGCGAGGAAGGCCCCGCAGGGCCGCCGGAGGCAAAAGCCAGCTATAGGCCCGCCACCCTGCGGAGGGGAAAATTAATCATTAACTCTATAGAAACTGAATCAAATAAGGCAATAGAAGCTAATAATAGCAGCAGAGGCAGAGGCAAAGGCAGTTAGATGAGAGCCATCGAGACCAAATAGCTTTGCCTATCCCTAGGCTGACCATTTGTCGGCATCAAGGTCTTGTAATGGGGCCAAAGCGGATAGCCATGTAGACATTTCCATAGGGGTACTTATCGGTGATGCATCTCAAATATAGCGGTACGCTGTCCTGTTTGGCTTCTGCATATCCGTAAGAGGTGCCATATTCCGAGGCTCCCATCTAACCTCGATTCCTATCAGACCCAGCCACGCCACAGCTATTGCGGCAAGCCTGTGGGCCAAATTCGAACTCAAGAAGCCCGTGGCATGCTCAAGTAGCGACAATATGCCAGGAAAAGACAGGAGGGGAAGGGCCCCGTCAGGTTCTTGGGGGAAGCTCAAGCCCATCGAACAGGATCCATTGCAGAGCCCTTCCAAGGGTGTTAGCAGGCTGCTTGATCTCAAGACCCAAGAGAAATACTAAACTAAAATAATAGAATGGTATGCCTTTTGAGACAAAAGGGTTGACTGCATCATCATTAGAAATACGGATTTCTAACGGAACAGGCGGTGCTTCGCCTAAGGGCCCTCACATGTGGAAGCGAGACGGATGGTATTATTCGTTGCTGGTTGAAGGCGGCACGCGAGAAAATCGCATGGTCACTATGGCACGCTCCCGAAGTCCTCGTGGCCCTTATGGGCTCGCGCTAGAAAACCCATTGCTCACAGCGGCAAATACTAATTTCAGGCCGTTGGACACGCGGATCTCCTCCAAGACGCCGAGGGTCAGTGTTGGAGCTGTGCGCTCGCTGTTCGGGCTGGGGGTTCATACGGAAGCGGCAAGGGTCCGTGTTTTGCCAACTTTCCCATGGGAAGCGAAATGGCGCTCACTCCAGCGACCTGGAAAAATGGTGAATTTCCAAGATTTAGTCCCGTTTCCGGAACCATGTCAGATTGGCTACTTCCTCCAACTTCAGTGATCGAGGAGGGCGAGGGCTAGCTCAACAGCGCTAACGATTCAGAGACCTTTGCTCCGGGAAGTCGACTTCCGATTCACTTTGTGCACTTGCGTTTGCTAAAGAGCAGAAACCACAAAATATCGCCTCCTGGTCATATAAATACACTCGCACTGAAGTCTTCTGTACTCAACCTCACTGGCGTTGATGGAGCCTATGCTATGGGCAAAGGACAAACTTTCGTCGGTCGGCGATCAATATTCAGGTTCAGTGTCGACTTTGACTGGTCAGATTCATTGAAGAAGGAAGAAATGGAGACATGCATCTCTCTATTCCAAGACTAATCTCAGCATCGACCTCGGCATTGTGATGCTAAAATCTGATGGGCAAAGGGATCTCCAGCCGTATTTGCGATTCCGCAGACATTCAGAGACTCCATACCACAGCATATATAATACTCCAACCAGATCGCTAAAGCTCCCGACGGAATGGGGACAGAAGAAACTACGATTGTAAGTCGGAACAATTAATAGTACTCGTTTTGCATTCGGTGCTGCCCGATCCAATCCCGCGAAGGGTGAATCCGACGCGCGCACCCTTGGATACCGCAAAGGAAACGATATTGTGCCGTATTACTCAGGTAAGCAGATGAATCATGTCAATTCAATCGAACCTTGAAGCTGAATGCCTATTAACATTTCATAGGCGCGGTGGTGGGCGTTTACGCCACAACGAATGGTAAACACGGAGAGCAGTCATTCGAAACATACATTTCCAATTGGAAGTATGAAGGGCTGTATCAGTTTCGAAGTCAAAGGGATGTGGCTGAGTTTGGTTCTGGTGCGTGGCTTCGGGGTCAGATAGTGGGGTTCGTATGGTAAGACGATGAGCATCTCGTCTACGCCAATCCCTCTGAGCTCATATCCAAGTTAAAAAATACCTTCAAGATATATACTACTATTTACTATAATGTCTTGAAGCTCATATGTACAAAAGATTAGTAAACTGGCATGGGGAAAGCATCCAGGTCGTAGTGCCAATTGTCAATGGACTTCTGGTCATAGACACAAGTCAAGTTCTTGCCACCGCCAGTCCACAGGGGTCGAAGAGGCCATCCACAGATCTGCTGGTTTGTTCCCTTATTTTCTCCCTGCAACACGGTGGCGTTGAGCGTCTTGGGATCCACGCCCTTCTCAACCCAGTCAATCATGACAGCCAGGTTCGTCTGAGGCCAGGGCCCGTTGGGCTCGTAGACGTTGTAGTTGCAGTGAGAGCCGCCGGGGACCAGGAACAGGCGGTAGAACTTGTCCATGGCTGCGGCGCCGTCTTTGTAGCTCAGGTTGGAGTACAGAACGGATCGCACAGACTCCCAGTATCGGACGGAGGAGGCAGTGGGGATACTGAAATCGGACTCTCCGTGATAGTGCAAGACTTTGGCTCCAGAGTCGCGGTAGTTACTTAGGTCAGGCCAGTTGGTCATGAGCACGTCATTGTACTTGTTCCAGCCCTCCCAGATCCAGCCACGCAAAGTATCATACGTGACGTTGTTCAGGTTAGGCATGTTGTAAGAGGACGTCTTCAAAAGTCTGAGCAACGTCTCGACAAAGGTTCCTCCGAGACCGGTTGGAGTCATGGTCCAAGAGTTGCTAGTGCTGTCCCAGGTCGTCTGAGCGTCGGTCCAAGTGCTGGACTGGGTGTAGGTGAAGTAGGCACGCTTGCCGTCAGTGGTGTGAGGACCGTTGAGGATCTTCTTGGCCACTTTGATGGCCTTGGCCGACACCTTACCGGACTGTGCGGGTGTACCTGTGGATGCAGCACATGAGTAGGACTCCCCGAGGGTTGAATCAATGTCGAAATGCAGATTACACAGGTCATTGCGAGAAACAACACCATCCTTGCGGCCGTCCAGCTCATCACAAGCGGCGATGGTGGCGTTCATAATGGCAAGTAGCTCGCAGGGGGGTGGGTAGTAACCAATAGTCTGCTCAACAATACCCGAGTACAAGTGCTGCACTTGCTGGAACGCGAAACGGAAGGCGGGGGCACCAATGATTGCACCATCGAGGTCAGTAAAACGCTGGACCTGGCTCCAGCCTTCGCGACCACCCTCGGAGCACCCCTGGTAGTACGAGTAAAGCTTATCATCACCGGTGATGTTGTAGAACAACTTGGTGAAGGCCTTTCCGACAAGGATCTGGTCGTGGATTGCCTTGTATCCAAAGGCATAGATCTTGGTCCAGTCCTCGGTGCCATTGGCATCTAGGAGCTGAGGAAGGACATTCGAAGCATCTGCACCGAAACCACCGTCTGTCGTCGTGCTCACAGCTCCGTACATGACACCACCCGGAAGTGACTCGGGGCTGGTGATTGCGTAGCCACCACCGCCGGTAGCAAGGTAACGATTCTTGAAGTCCTTCGGTGCCGGGAGCCAGACTGTCAACTTGACCGTGTCATCGTCGCGACCGTCATGAGAAAAGGTCAGCGTCACGTTGCAGTAGTCGAATGTGCCATCAGGGTACATGACATTGTCTGTGGCCGAGGCATTGGTGACCGGGTTGGCTGTCACAGCAGAGCTGTCAAAGGTGAGACCTGCAACGAAGCCATCCGCAGGAAGGTGAGCTGCGACATATTCCGTGGTACAGACATCATCCAGAGAGAGCGTTGAGCGGCGCACGACAGCCGCAGAAGCCAAGGAAAATAGTGCTGTGGCGGCAACGCCAGGAAGAAGAGATCTCATGTTCGGGTCTCTGGTGAGAGCTGCGATGATGAGAGACAACAGAGAACCTGAGGGAGCTTGCCAGAATTGAATTGAGAACATCGGGGCGGCCCACCAGGTGATATATAGCATTTTTTTCACCTGTTCGCATTGAGCGACCCGGGCACGATGACCCAGGCCATGACGCCTGAACAAAGTCACTCTTGGCCGACGCGGCTTTACTTCTGGGGTTGAAGCTGGGGTGCAGCAGGTGATTTGATGGCCTTCTCCAATCGGCTGCAGTTGAGCCGTTACTCCAGGGCCCTTGGAGATGCCCGTCTTGGTTAGCAGCGTTGCGGCGTCTCCACCGCTCGAAATTGGTGAAATACCCCGCGCATCAACGAGGCCAAATGAGCCGAATTCCGGGGAAATCTAATGGTTGCCCCACCAAACCCCAGCTTGGGGTAATCGTTGACCCCAAACCCGGGAATCTGAGGCCGTGTCCAGGGCGTGGTCAATGGCCGCTTGATCGGGGGCCATGACGGATTGAGAAGATGGTCTTGGCTGTAGATCCGGAATGCGAGCCGTAGCGCAACTCAACTTCCGTCGCCGTTGGGGTTGCCGACGTAATCACTACAAGCGTCTTGTCCATTCAAGGACCACCATTGGTCCGCTGCGACGCTTTCCTAGTCGGACGAGAGAGCCCGAGGTAAATTGAGGAGGAAGAGTATCACCAGAACCGGCTGCGACGGTTCCGTCGGACATTCATGTCCATTTCAAATCACATGCGCAAGTCGGCGTTGGAATTGGAGTCGAGGCATACATGAGGGAGAGCTTTTCGTTCTCCGGTACACCCAAAAGCCCTTCCGCTTTTTTATCTCATACTAATTCATTCCAACCGCTTAGGGACGGACTCTATACAAAATTCGTCTCGTTTGATGAAGTCGCTGAGTTCATGACTTCTGTGGACCTTGGACAAAGAAAGAAACAGTCCCCTTGGATGATTGCAATAGAGGTGCTTCCCCACTCTGGCCACTTCACCAGTTGACCTGGCCAAAACAACCAACCACAATTTCTTGAGTAAAAGTAATCATACAATGCGTTGTGGGGTAGTTTTTTAAGGGAATAAATTTATTGAAGATTCATTGATTTTATTTCACTCAGAATGCTAAGACCTACCGTCTTTCGTCAGAGGTCCCATGAAGCAAAGCCCGAAAAGTAACAAGTTCACTTGAAACCAAATAAACGCCCGCAAGTTTGACTGAAACCACAAAACCGTGCAACAATGACACCGCCAAGGAAGTAAGCCTGTCAAACCGACAGGAAAACGAACAAGTGCGCCGTTGTATCTTGCGACGAGCATCAAAATGACGGCCATCAGAACCGAAAGGATGGATGACCAGGGCCGTGTGGCTTGACGCGCAGCTTCGGGATTTTGTTGTTCTTTAGTTCCCTGTATGTATCCAAGGAAAAGTACCCGACTGTGGCGACGACATATTGTGGTGGTGGGAGCGGGCTGAGCTTGGTATAATCGTTATCGACCTTGAGGTCCAATACGGCCCAAGTCAACACAATAAGTTTTATACAGCAGGGCCTGAACAGTTAAGCTAGAATACCCAATAGCCTTATGCACACCCAGCATCTCCAATATCCTCACACAACAGGGCAGCCACAATATATTATCAAGGTTATGGTGCGTTTGGTGTCCACTATGAAGCCGTTTGAGTTGAGATGTTAACCCCGCCCATCTATATGTATTGCTTTCAGCAACCACCTTAAAGGTCATCTATCTACAATCATTCCGAGTATTGAACGTCAATAATACAGCCAAACATCTATCGAGTTTTATCTGATATATTCCGTATCAACAAGAACCTCTTTGTTGCAAGGTACACACTTGGTTTAAGCTGATTGTTCTGTTGGTCAGAGTGAAAAGACTTTTATGATCAAACTTATTATTGAACACTATTTGTATGACGCCTCTTTTGCCTGGTGCTTGGACAACCCGGTCGAGTCAACCGCTTGTTTTTTTGACAAGTAAATGCTGTGCTAGTGTTGACTACTAAGAGGTATGCAGTCCACAGCAAAAATACCGGACTTGAACAAAATTTGAAGTATCGTTTTTAGATCTAATATCAACCTGAAACTCAAAATTAAGATCCCAATATCCGTATCTCAGAATCTACCAAGCGGCTTACATGTTACTTTGATAGGAGTCTCAACATTTGGAACAGTGATGCTGAGTAGTTTATGAAGTGGTGCAACTGATGGGTCGCTGGGAGTACCAAGAGAAAGACAGCATAGCTCAAGGCACAAGGCAGACGAGGTATTTGTAGTTACGATGCCCGTGTCTGAGGTTGTGGAGGTGGTGATAGCAATCATCGAGGCTATGCTGAGTTCAGTTGTGTCGGCTGGAGAATCGGTGGTTGTCGAAATGGAGGAATATTCGGTACTAGAGGTGTCGAGTTCCGTGATAGAAGTAGAGGTAGCTGCAGTCGTAGTCTCCGTGCTCTGGATAGCAGTGGTGAATTCCGCACTCGATATTCTTCTCTTGCCAAGCGCCAGGGATGTCGCAACTCTACATGACCTTGCTGTACTGATGCCTGTCAAGGAAGCCAGAACAACTATTCTGGCGCCAAATCTGAGAGAAAAGCGCATCGTGTATTTATCACTCCAAAAGTTTATGCGGAACGTGCTGGGATGAACCGTGCAGGTAGGCTTTAATGGAAAAAAACGAGAAGAAGGATGAATGATGTCGTAAATGAAAGTCACGAATATTTGAATGGTTTAGCTTCAGGAGTCTGAAGAAATTATCGATGAGGTTTCTTGCCTCCCAATAAACTAAAAGCGCCACCTCGCGTGAGCGGAACCCGCTATTAACACAATGCCGCTCGAATTCGGCTATCTTAATGAGATATTGTCCGGTGATCGGGCGATCAAAAAAGCCCTGAATCGCTTGGATCCACAATGGCGACAGCATTGATCACTACACCTCGTGCAGCTGTCCCTTGGTCCATTGCATTTATGCAATTAACTCGCCTGACACAGGCTCTACCACCGCATCAAATTGTCGATTGTATCTCTCATTTTCCGATGCATCAATAAAAACATGCATAATTGAACCGAGAAGCTTTTTTCTCGTTCATTTCCGAATTAGCCTGGATGGATCGCCAAGTTTGACTATTGAGCGCATTTGAGGGGAATAAGGCTAATTTCTAGAAGGATTTGGTCTGTTCGACGATTGACAACAATATTGTGCATTATCTGAATTCCTCGCATAATTTTCTGTTGAATTCGTCTGGTAGGGCACGATGACTTGGTGCCTTGAACTCTTTCCCAGGTTGTTTCACGCACCACCATATTTCTCCCAAAATCCAAAAGGCTCCTCATTCACTATGTCTCTGCTAGTGCATCTTGACCCTACAAAATTCAGCTAGGAGCCACAAAAGATTAGCGGGCCTAAAAGTTACTGTATTTCAATTAACGATGATTGCGCCAGTGACATAAGTATTACATTATAACCAGCCATCGCCAGATAATCCCTATGTTTTGTCCCAACGACACATCATTGTACGCCTCAGGCATGAACTACCTGTGCCATGTCGTAATTTTCCGTCCAAGCGCAGGGCAATCAAGAGTTTCATTGACGGAATTAATAAAACGAGCCAATAACATCATTTTACTTGCTTTTTGTACAACAAACGGAATTTAATACGGCGTTGCACATTGTGGTGGTGGGAACAATATTAATCCGGTCTCTGCTATCAACCATCTGCTGACGCCTCCGCACGCATGAACAAACTGACATGACCACCAACCAAAACATCGCCATGGCGACCATCCAACACGTCCCAGGAGAGATCGCAACACTTATAAGTGGGCATCTTGCCAAGAAGGACCTTTTGAATCTCAGACAAACATGCAAAAGCTTGAATATCAAAACATTTTCGGTCTTTGCTCGATGCTATTTTTATACCGGCAGCGTCATGATAGAGCAGCACAGCCTTGACGATCTGCTCCGCATTTCTCAGCATCCCATCCTTGGCCCCTCCATCCAGACGCTACAGATAAGTCTACACCATCTCTTACCCCTCGATGAACTCAGGAAGGTGAATGATGCCCATGGGGGGAAACATGTGCGAGGTTTGGGAGAAGACTCCGAGGCGAGCGATGATGAAGTGGAGCAGAATTCTCACAGGAACCCATATGGAGCAGGCCCAAGTATGCCGGTTCCTTCGCATATATTAGAAAGACGCCACCAACCAAAACTCAACAAAACGGCATACCTCGAATGCCTGGCCGATCAAGACGAACTGTTTCGAACAGGACGCGGTATCACTACTCTGACCAAGGCCCTGCAAGGCTTGTCAAATTGCAAAGAGATCTACGTTTCTCATCTCCGATCACCATACGGGTTAAACCGTCTCAGAAAAAGGATTGGCTTCTTGCCACGAGAATGGCTCACGCCAAGCTTGCCCAGCAGTGTAGAATTTGTTCGCAATGCTCTGCACACCATGTCCGTTGCCGTCGCCAAAAGCCAAATCTCCATCACCAACCTTGCGATATGTGATGGATCGGACTCCTTCTGGAAAAGGATCCAAATTAGCCCTGATATCCTGGTCAAGTCAAACTGCCCCATATCAAACAAGATCAAAGTGCCCAACGTCACGTCGCTGTCTCTGATCGTGGACGCAAAGAATCACGATGACGAACCAAATGTCCCGAAGAAGTGGGAGAATGACTTGGCTCTTTTCATCCATCGTTATCCAAACGTTTCCGCCTTGAGTCTAAAGTGCGAGATTTGCAAAACGAACGACGCCCTACAATACAGAAACCCATTCAGGTGGGCAGATGGCTCCAACAGGAGTCGGTTCTCAAAACTGTGCACAATAATGCACGTTCCGAAGCTAGAGGAGCTGACGCTCAAACGCATCGACTTCACTGGCGCGGAACTGGGCTTCCTTATCCTGCGGCATATGAAGACGCTCAAGCGCTTCATCTTCAGCAACGCGCAGCTTGTTGATTATCAGAGGCCGTGGTCATGGCTGCTGCGACTGATTTACGAAAATATACAAATCACCGAGTTGGAGCTGTTCGGTTGCGAGCTTATGGGCCGACCGATAGGTCTGGGGTTATCTACAGTAGTCACCAGCAACAAAGAATTGCTAGACGTGATAGAAAAGCTGGAAGATGACGAGGGCGATCTTCAAGAGGAACACGCGGCTCTTTTCGACCAGCCGGTGGGCATCCCAGGACTACAGGGACACGCAGATGAATACGATGTGTGGCTTAGGCAAAATATGCACGGCTACGTCCTTTAAACTCAGACTCAAAACACACTAAGCATTGGCTTCCATAATCTAGTCTTTTTCTTTTCTTCTTCTTTTTTTTTTTTGAAAAAAAAGTTTGCTTTTGCAATTGTATTTTAGAAGTCTCATTCATTGCCTGTGAAATTATGCCACGGCAACTTGCCAACGCTCCAGAAGCTATGTTTATTTACAGATAAATGTACTAGTATAGGATTTTGCTGACTCTAATCGGCGCCACAAACGTGAGTAGATTTCTAGAACAAGCCACCAAAGAATGAAATTATTATACAGTTGCCAGCATCGCCAAGTGCTTGCTTTGCGCGAAAAACACAATTCTTAGGATGGGCATCCGGACGAGGGGTAGTTGCAGCTGCCTCCGCTGCTACCTCCGGTGATGCTGACATCAGTAAAGGTAAAGTCGGAGCAGGATCCATCGCCGCAGAGGATGTAGTAGTTGTACGCCGAACCAGTCGTAGTACCAGTAACATCCTCGAATGTGATGCCCGTGATGGACACGCCGTTGGTGGGGTCGCCGGTGGGTCCACCGTTGAGGTAGTCCTGCTGCACATCAATACCGTACTTTGTGATGCCGGACATGGTGATGTTGCGGTAAACGACGTTGGCCACAGAGCCGGTGGTATCGCTGTTGGACTTGATACGAGCGCCGTTCTGGCTGTCAATAATCTGAGCGTTGGCAAAGGTGACACCGTCGATGGTGTTGTTGCTCTTTCCACCAATGGATCCGATGCTCAGACCGTGACCTCCGTAGCAGTAAGCGCCGTCAATGACAATGTTGGAGCCAGAAGTGACGGCGACACAGTCATCTTGGTTATGGACCCAAATGTTGGACAGAGTCACAGTGTCCGAGGAAGAGATATCAAAGCCGTCCGAGTTGTGGGCGGCGGCCTTTCCGTCACTGTTGTCGTTGGGCTCGTCGCCCTCCGAGTTATCCAGGGTAATATCGCTGACCTCCATGTTGTAGTTGTTGTTCATGTAGAAGCAGTGGGTAGGCCAGTTCTTGATCTTGAGACCAATGATCTTGGCGTTGTTGGTCTTCTTGACAACAAAGAAGTGATCGGGCCTATGATGAAGCCAGGTTAGTATTGCGACTCAGACAAGTGGGGCATTTGCGGAGAGTGAATTACTTGGAGCTTCCACCGTTGGAGCCTTGACCATCCCAGTAGGCAGGGCCATTGCCGTCAATGACATGGCCTTCAGCACCCTGGATAGTGATGCTATCGCCAGAAACAACAATCGGGTCGAAATCCTCGTCGGCGGTTGTTCCAAAAGAAGTTGTTCCCTCGAATGTAACAACAGCGCCAGTCTGGAGGCCCTGGAGATCAAGAGTTGAGGATGCGGGAACGGAAAGAGCAGAAAGAACAATCTCGGTGCAGCTAGCGACGGCGGACGAAACTTGAGCGTACTCGGTGACGGTGCAGGCGTTATCGCCGACGGAGACGGTGGCAACGGGAGTGGAATCAGCGGTGGCGGAATCAGCAACCTCACTGGCCTCACTGGACTCGGCCACAGGCGTAGACTCAACAACAGCTGACTTGGTCAAAGTAACAAGAGTTGAAAAGTCAGTTGACTTGGATGGCCTGAGGGCAGCAGGGGTGGAGTAAGTCGATTCGCTGGAAGCATCAACGGTCGTTTCAACAGGTGTGATAACGACCGAGGCAACAGGCGTCGAGGTGACGGCAGCCGCAGTAGTAGCTGCATCAGCAGTCACATAGCAGGAGCACGCGCTCGAGAGATGCTTGACATTGGCATCGCAGGCCGAGAGGAAGGCCGAAGGAACGGCATCAGTAGCAGTTACTACACTAGCAGTGAAAGTGGCACAAAAGGCCTGAGCCTCAGCGGATGAAGATACAAGAGCGCCGCCGCACGCGTGGGTTCGCCAGTTGGAGCAGCACAAAACGGACGGCACAGCCGCCGCGAGAAGGTACGCAGACTTCATGTTAACGAATGTAAAAAATATTTCAAAAAAAGAAACAAAAACGCAACGACTGATGCGGCAAAAGAATGACAGGTCGCAACAAGCAAAAGACACCAGAAGCTCTGCCCGATCTCACATCTCACAGAGCCGCAAGCACGCATTTTTTACTTATACAATGGCCGCAACGGAACTCGGCACCGGAGATCCACCCAAACCGACTGGGATGGCGGAGCGAGTGGGCTGCTGTGGTGAGCAAGACGGCGATAAATCCGCGTTTGCAGGCCCCTACTAATTAAAGAGCTCCTCCATCTCGTTTCACAGTACGGCGTATCTCAGCCCCGGGCTGCTCCACCACGCGCAATCACCACGGCTTTGGAATATCCCACCAATCAGCGGGTCGCGTGCCGACCGCGACAGTGGACTTGGGCAACGTCAGCGCTTTCCGTCTTTGACACTCGGTAGCGAACCAAACTCTGCAATCAATTTCCTTGTCAGCTTTTTAATATCTGACGTGACGAGCCGAACATCCGGTGCCATTGGAGGCGGAGCGGCATTTTCCCTCGAATGCCATTGGCGACTGCGCGCTGTCAACGAGGTGCTGCGCAAAATGGTAATCTTAAGCTTATATACCAGATGAACCATCCAACGCAGACTAGTGATGGAGCGGTGGTTTCACGACTTTTAAGTTTATTCATTAAGTTAAAGGTCGCTTGCGAGCCCAACAGCCCACTCACCCACACATAGAGTGACCAACTAATGCGACGACGAGCACGATAATTCACCCTCACTAGCGACCTTCCAGAATCTAGAGCAGCCAATCCAGCCCGAAATCTGTGCCAACATTTTGAGTTGTCCTGAATTGCCCACCTCTTCAACTTAGATAGGCGTGGTCCAACCGAAAACAAGCCTCCATATGCAGCTTTTGCACTCCCAAAAAAAAAAGTTTCTTCGCCATTTGCAATTGCCAAATACAATACATGGTCAATCATGTTCTTATTATGTAAATTTACTGCTCCTCTAGGGCCTAGCCCAAAATATTAAAGGGATCCGTGTAGTACAACGACACTCACATTAGTCCAAGCTCTCAGAACATCTCGCAGAGCTTTTTGCTTTACCTTCTTCGGTGGCCGTAGATAGATCACCCCGGAACTGATGGGCACCGCACTCCTTGGTCCAGGAGTCCTTTTTGTCCGTCTCCTCGGTCCTCTTCGTGAAATAAACACAGCCGCGGGAACACTTTGTTCCTCCCTTCTCTTTGCGTACTCTGGCTGTCTCCCGGCCCTGCTCCTTCACGCGCCGAGAAGCAGCCTTTGGTCCACCCTGGCCTACACGGCGGGCCACGAACTACAGTCTCATCTTGTTTCTCCGGATCGCATACAAATTGGCCGTCCTTGACGTTACATTCACCGCCCAGGCAGCTGGCCGTGCATTGTTCGTTGGTCCCGCAAGGTGTTCCAGGAGCGGAGTTGGCCGCCAGAGAAGCAGCGGCGAAAGGTGCAATGGTTTGCATGAACTTCATATTGAATCTTTTCAAAAATCGCAGTCTAGCCGCAAGTCAGTAAAAGTTCACAAATGGAAGAGACTTGAACCTACAAATAGGCAGTTGGGTGAATGACTGGTTCCAAAATCGACTGTGAGGGTTGGAAATGGTAATGCCTTTGATGCTGTGGAGATGAACAAATTCTATACCCAGGAAGCACTTGGGGTTTTATCATGTTTGATAATCCCTTTCTTCACCATCATTTATCCCGTTTTCTTCCACTATCCCCCGAGTCGTTGGTACCAACGCCATGTTCCGCCAAAAATGAAGGTCAAAATACAGAAACGGAAAAGTTACAGCATCACGCTTGTCAAGATCTTGCGCAGATTTCTTGCCTGGCTTGATTAGTGCTTTAAGACTCTTTAAATTCAGTGAGACAGCAATTAGCGAGTGCGCGCATGTCTCTGGTGTATGCGCATTGGCTGCAATTCCCATCTTGCGCTGGCCTAACACGTTTGCACCCTTCTGCCAAGTCTCACGTGCACCGTGTCTAGCTTTGTCTTTCCTGCGTTCTATTATGTTGCAGAGCGGAATTGTCGTAGTAGGAATTTCCCAGTCACCGCGACGCAGCCATTGGCCATTGCTCTCAATTGTTCAAACTAGTCACCTCTCCTCAGCCACCGCCAACCAACAAACAGACTCACAGGTAGTTCCATGGAAGAAGGCATTTGATTGGTGTTTATTAGCCTCAACAGAATACTTACATGTAGAGCACGCCATGCCACCGCAGCTTCCATGTTGATTTCATGACTCAATCTCGGGGTTCGCTTCCTTGATAGAACAAAAGCTCGCCGCTTTTCCATAGATGTGGCCCAGGCCAATCACCTACAACCATTCCATGCGTCGATTTGGTGATGCACAGTCGACTCTTTACGAATGGAGATGATCACGGATGATGAGGCTGGTGTCAATCTGTGATAGCAGAGTCATGCAGCCAAGCAAGGCATAAATAATTCGAATGTCAAGACATGTATCCCTTTAGGTGCCGTAAGACTGCACCTAGGTACCACCCCGGTTGCATGGCCAGCCACAAGGGTCTACTGTGTTGTAAATTCTTCGATAACAAAAAAGGATTTGGGTGCTCGAACTTGAAAATCCTTGCACTTGCTGACTTGTGAGATGATTCATCAACCTTGAAAGTGGAATCGCTAATCTGCGTTTGCCAGATCGGTTCACTATTTGGGGATTAAGAATGGCACCCTACATGGTAATAGCGCCTAATACATAATTTATTTCCTAAATAAACTCATTCTTGAATTTTCTTTTGACTTTAGCTGTAGAGAGGATTTGAAGACAAGATATCTCTCTAAACTGGTGATGTCTTAAGCGAGTCAGTTTGCTCGGTCCGTCAAATTTCCTCCTACCCTATCGGGGTGAATATCGGAAGAAGGAAGAATAGGCAAAGTTGATTTCGGCGATTATATACGGCAAAAAGTGTAAACTTATAGAGAACAATTGCTTATTACGTTGATTATAATTTTCCAAGATTCCTCTGCAAAGGGGAGCGGACAAACCGGAATGGTCTCCCAGAGATGTGGGATAATTGGCGGCAGTATAACTGTCAACATCACGTGGGGAGCTCCGCGTGCTTGATTCTGATAGCACTTGATGAGCTGAAGTAAAGAATCTTGACGGCATAAAGTGAAGCTAAATTGAATGAAAATAGAAAATATGACTGCACGCACCAAGATTGATGCTATCTTTTGAGAGTGGTTATCTGGGTTAAGCTGTGGGTGACCCATAAAAGCCATCTCTAACAAATTTCTAAACCAATCATATCTCGTTTCAAGCCTCAGCTTAAATCAGAATGTGGCTGACCAGAAGGTGGGGCACACTCCACCTGAGTGATCTAAGTGGTTGATCCAAGGATAACGCATAACACAGCCACAAATTCATTTTCTAAACCAATCATAAGTCGTTTCTACCCTAAGAAACCCGAAGAATGTGGCTCTTCTCCACTCCATGATTTTTTTGGGGAGCGGAGCTGTTTGAACATCAGGTGACTGAGCACGAGTCACTTCAGTCTACGACTCTACAACCATAAGAAGAGTCGACATGTGGGAGCTTGTGGCGTACAATCCTGGGTCTATGTGTCCCAGAATAGAATCAAGTGGCCATGGTCCAGATTTCAACGCCCTCAAGCAGCGCCCAAATCTAGTGAAAAGGGATGCTTCAGGTGCCAGGTCCAAACATAAATTAATACACCTTCTAACTTGAAAGAAAACACAAGGATACAAGCCAAAGCTACATCTTTGTTTACTAATCTCATTCAAGAGATCAATATGCGATGAAATCATATGCGGAATAGCTGATAAATGAGCCCGGCCTCGTCAGGAGAATATTGACACCCGCGCTCCCTGCGCTCACTACCCTATACTGAGAGAGTGATCCAGTTCCACACTGGACGGTAGAACCGTCCGACACGGTCGGCGTGCAAGTGACAAATGAACCACTACTTTGGGCCGTGTCCAAATCCCAGACAAAAACCCAAGGCTCAGCAGCGGAGACGCACCAGCTCCTGATCACGAGACGCTTTGTGTCCTCTTCAATATGGAATTGGGCAACCTGGTAAGACGCTGCATCGCTGGCTGGCGCAACCAAGACAGCCCTTTCGTTTGGCGCATACACATTGTACTGAAAGAGCTTGCCGTTCACGTTTGCATCTGTAGTTTCGGCCGCATCGGTAGTAGAAGTCGATGTTGCATCGATAATTGGCGTGCCTTCCACAATTGATGTAGGCTGGCCATAGCCTATCTATGGTCGTTGTTTGCAGCTTGCACCGGCCGGCACAGCCACCGGTGAATAGCAACGACGCTGCGACAAAAGTTCCGAACAACAGACTTCGTATACACAGTGAAGCTGAACTTTTGAGAATACGCGGCCGCAAGTGTCTTGTACTTAAATATCAAGCTTAACGTGTCACCTGAAGTTATGGACCCTGCCAGTTCTCCGTGCACTCTCAGCACAATTGGGATTGATGTGAACCACTTGGCGACATGGGAGCATATTTCTGCATAGATGCGCTGAACGGCGGTTGGAATAATTGCACACAGGCATGTCAGAGGCCAGCGGAAAGAATGCTTCGCTTTATCTCATCATCTCGCCAAAGTCAAACATTGGCAGTGGGGTGCGTGAAAATCCACCAAGACCGCTTTGGAATTTATCCCTTTGAGTGTCGGAGAGTTGCACTTGGGTCACGGACAAGGGGGTCTAGCCAATTAAGGAGCATTAAATTAAAGATACATCCTTTCCTACCTAATTTTAGTTATGGAATAAGTCCTAGCAATCACTAGATCTATATAAAGTTATATTGTACTATTAACAATGATATTGTGGCTACGGCAGTAGGCTCTTTTCACTGATTATTGCTGGTGACCTTTTTTTTCTACTTCTTAATTTTTTTTTGTAATGCCTTGCTTGGACTAGATGGGCCCCTTGATAAGCAATACACCTAGCATTTCCTTTGAGGATAAGAATATGCTGTGAAATAGGCGTAAATTTGTCTCTAGACTGAAGCCTGGAAGTCATTGATGTTACTCGAGGTCACGTTGCTTTTCCTGGGGTCATGTGGGGCAGGGTACGGAAGTGCAGCCACCCGACACTTAAGGGATAATGCCACGTTTTTGGGCTAGCTCATCGGTTGACTCGGCTTTTGGGACGTAGGATCCATCTCACCAACGTTTCCTGGATTAGCCGAAATGAGACATTCACGGCCCATCTGGAACAAAGCGATTCTAGAATACCGGTAGATAAAATAAAGAGCTGTACAACGCCCGGCTCTTGCTTGATATCTGCGGATTTCTTGAGCTTGGCAACGAGTCGATACATGCATAGGCATTCATCAACCATCCCTGACACAGTGCCTAACTTATTTTGCTTGCCTTCCCTGCCGTCCCCACCCAACCCGATCTTGCCGCGTATTCCGAAAAGTCCGAAAATGGGTGCATCCGTAGGGCACAGCCGCATAGGCCGAACCTCGCATTTGGAAACGAGCATTGCTGGCAGCCAAGAAAGCGGGGGAATCGTTTCAAGACGTTTGATTTGCCGTGTTCCGCAGGGTGGTGTCCATGTGTAACAGGCTGACCCGGATGGAAGCACGACCGCTCGGCACATTGTGTTGCAACGTCTGCCGAGCCACTGATCGCGGGCGCTAATCCTCGGGCTCGGCGCCCGCGGGTGCTCGGGAGGTCGGGAACAAGATCTACCCACATTTAACGCGGGCACTTTATGACGACGAGTCGAAGGCGGAGCCAGAGCCGTACTCTGATTGTCCAATAAAAAGTATAACATATGCTCAAAGTCTCTGATTATTGCTAGTTCGATCGTTGTCTCGGATATCGGCTGGGGCGTGTATGGCTCCGCGGATAGGAAGACCGGCTTCGCCCCATGCGCGGACGTTACGAGACGAATAAGGCAAGAGGACAAGCAAGATTAGTATCGATAGAATTAGCTTTCAGTCTAAAGTTCGATGCTTGAACTATCTGCCAAGGCTATGTCTGGCTGGTCCGAGCATTGACTTGAGGGGTCATCCGTCTAGGCCTGATTGGCAGCGCCACAGCTAATTGCCGATCACCGTTTGGAAAGGACGTGTTCCAGCTTGGCGCCGTGAAACGCTTCAAGTGCCGCTTATCATAGCATCTATGTCTCACTTTTTCATTGTTTTTCTCTCCGAGGGCACTTTCTCCGTGCAATCTCACTCAATACCATTCTGCATGGCTCGCCAATATGTTGTTCACCAATGCATCTCTTATTCTTTTTGCTGGAGTATTGTCAGCTCTTTGCCATCCCAGCGCACAAAAATGTGCATATGAGTCATGCCCTGGTCAGTCAGGCCATGCTGAATTCCAAGAGGTCACGCTAAGAGCTCTTGGTGTCCCCGGTGTGAAGGACGAAGGGATTTTGTCAGGAGATCAGGACCGACCCGATCCAGCGACACGACCCGACTCGACGGATACGATTGTGGCCAGAAAATCGGAAGCTCAGCTGGAAAGTCGCGAAAATGAGGACAAATCTCTCGGTGAGGCTTTTGACGAACTCTACATCGCCCTGCTCATCAAGAGTCGAATCCATAAGCTGGATTCCAACAACGTCTGTTGGTATCCTGAAGGCATCAAGGGTTTACTCGATTTCATTTACGCAAATATCTCGCAAGTATCCACGGACAACATCACCATACCGCAGGAAGCCTTGAACATTTCCAGTTCTGGAAACGACTACTCCATCGACCTTGCAGGCAACACATTTTCGGTCAATGGCCTTTCCAAATCCACATATCTTGTCCTGACCTATATCCATCGTACGATTCTACCCCACTGATGCTTTAAGAAACTCCACCATGCTTACAGCCGCTAGTTTTCACCTCAGCCGTCGCTTTCTTTCTCGTATACCCGATAATGTTGTTGATTAAAAGCCTGCTTATTCTCTGCGACCTTGTGGACCGCCCGCTCAGAAAACATGCGTTTGGAAAATGGTATGAGATCCTCTACATATTCGCCTTCGTGCCTCTGGCCGCAGGTGGAATAGCGACTGGCATAGTTGCGATGGGGACGTCTGAAAACTTTCGGACACAACATGGGGTAGGTTCCGGACGATTCGGTATCAAACTTAGGAGGCTGGAAAATAACCGTGTACAGATTGTCGGAATCATTGCTGCAGTATTTACGGTGGTTGAGGTCGTACTATATCTTTCGCGACGCCAGAACAGGTACCATTTCAGACTGAGCATCAGGGCCTCACGCTGGGTTGGATGGCTGGATGTGGTAGTATGCCAGCTCGTTTTGTTGCTCTCAAGCTACGCACTGAGCAACGGATTTGACGATTTTGTAGTCATGGGCCTTTGCAGTGTCAACATCTCGATGACGTGGATCTTTTCTGCGGGCATGATGGTTGTGTTTTTGTGGAATGGTGTCCAGGCCACCATGGCCATTGAATGGTTTCTCAGCCGCAGAGCCACAAGGTGAGCGGCCGGTCGCTTGTGATGCCAGAGGTGATGACCGAAGATTACTCGTTGCATTAAGGGATCCCTGAAGATTGTGCATCTCGTGTGTGGTAATTTTGATCAACTTCGGAAGAGTAGAAGATAGCAAATGTAAAATTGATTCCTCTCGCATTCTACGAAATTAAAGGTGAACCTGACGAATATTCTCTTGGCCAACCATGTTCCAAGGACATGGCACGAAAGCTTAATCGGTAATCTGAGCGGCATTTCTCTGCTAACAAAAGCACATACACCTATGATGCAAGATGCAGGAGATGCCGCGTCGCCCTAATCTATACAATTTGGGACTAGACCGCAGATGGGACCATGCCTGCTTACGGTGCACGTATCAGCGTGCCACGGTGCATTACGACGCTATTTTTGGCCCCCCCCGCGATGGCGTAGCCTGCTGAGCTAGGGCACATTCGGGGCCCGCGGATCTCCATTCTCCACGTTGACCCGAGAGAGTCGAAGACTCGAAATAATCCGAGTTTCAAACCCGACTGCCTAAACGCCAAGACTGGGGCTACATTTTCTCGTGGTATGGTATAATTGCCAGGCTGTCGCCTCCCCTTTCTGCCATCAGACAATACCGTACCGATTTCTTACAACGATACCTCTCTCAGCGCTGCTTTTTTTTTTTTTTTTTTTCCTGGAATAATTTGCTTTTTCGCGCAGCACACAGCCATCAATTTTCGTACTGAACCCATCATGTCCGTCAGCGAGACCAAGACGACGAAGATGCGGATCCCCGGACCGTCACGCAAGTAGTGCCTGGAAAAAATGCCCGATACACTGCTAACCTTGCCGCAGCGCTCCCCATTGTGGGAAATCTGCTCGACATCGACCTGACCGATGGAATTGGATCCCTGATGGCCCTGAGTCGAAAATACGGTAGGCCAATCGTGCAGACCGCTCTACCCCGCTCACGCTAATGTCGGTGCAAGGTCCTATTTATGCCATAGAGCTTGGAGGTTCTCGAGACTTGATAGTTGGCAGCCACAGGCTCTTGAACGAATTGTGCGACGAAAAGCGATTTCACAAGCTCGTCTCTTCAGGCGTAGCAAAGCTGCGGCCGGTGGGGGGCGATGGCCTATTCACAGCACAGCACAACAACCAAGACTGGGAGGTGGCACACCGCGTGCTAATGCCGCTCTTCGGCCCCCTCAAGATCGCCGACATGTTTGAGGGCATGCAGGATGTTTGCGAACAACTGTGTCTAAAATGGTATAGATGACCATCAAACTTCCCGTTGTACCGCGAATGAGACTTGCTAACACCTAATCAGGGCTCGACAGGGCCCATCGACTGCGATTGACGTGGCAAGCGACTTTACCAGATTGACGCTGGACACGCTAGCGCTGTGCACCATGGGCTACCGGTTCAACAGTTTCTACAGCACGGACTCGTTGCATCCATTTGTAGAAAGCATGAATGTCACCCTCATCGAGGCTGACAAGCAGGCTTTGTTCCCGGAATTTGTCACCGCCCTTAGGGTGCGATCGGTGTCCAAGTTCAAGAAGCACGCCCAAAGCATGAAGGACCTTTGCCGCCAACTCATCGAAGACAGACGTCGCAACCCGGCGGAGAAGCCCGATTTGCTGAATGCAATGATCAGCGGCAAGGATCCGAAGACGGGAAGATGCATGACCGACGACTCCATCATCGACAATTTGATCACGTTCCTTGTCGCCGGCCATGAAACAACCTCTGGTCTGCTGTCCTTCGTTTTCTACTACCTTCTTAAGAACCCACGTACTCTAGAAAAGGCTCGAAAAGAAGTTGATACTGTCATCGGCGATGGAAACTTGACCGTGCAGCATCTGTCGCGGTTGCCGTACATTGACATGATTCTGAGAGAGACGCTCCGGCTCATGCCCACAGCCCCTGGATTCTACCTTACTCCCTTCAAGGATGAACTCCTTGACGAAAAATATCCAGTCAAGCGGGGAGACCCGATCCTCGTTCTGCTTCACCAAGTGCATCGAGACCCCGAGGTCTGGGGCGAAGATGCCGATGAGTTCAAGCCAGAGAGAATGGCTGACGAGAAGTTTGAGAAGTTGCCCAAGAATGCTTGGAAGCCTTTTGGAAATGGAATGAGAGGCTGCATCGGCCGGGCGTTTGCTTGGCAAGAATCACAACTGGTAAGATTGGTCAAACTTCTGATGCAGGATATCTGACGGCTGACCATGATAGGCTATTGCGATGGTTTTGTTGAACTTTGATCTTACCATGGCAGATCCCAATTACAAATTGAAGATTAAGGAGTCGCTAACCATTAAACCCATCGATTTCAACATTTATGCAACGTTGCGAGAGGGCAAACAGGCGCACCGCATGTTCAAGACGAGCGAGGCAGCGGCAAAGACCCAGAATGGTGCTCTTTCCGTACCAGCTGGCGTGCCTGGGGGTGGGAAGCCAATTTCCATCTATTTCGGATCAAACACCGGAACTTGCGAAGCGTTAGCCCAATCCCTATCATCGCAATGCGCTGCATTTGGCTTCGCTTCTCCGACACCGAAGCCATTGAACGCAGCCCTGAAAAACCTGCCCAAGGATGGACCGATGGTCATTATTGCTGCCTCATACGATGGTGAGCCATCAGACAACGCAGCGGACTTTGTCAAATGGTCAGAGGAACTGAAGGCTGGCGACATGAAGGGCGTTCAATATGCTGTGTTTGGCTGTGGTGAGTAGTCCCCCCGCTTCACAAGACTCCCGAAACCTTTGCTAATCTGAACCAGGCCACAAAGATTGGGTATCCACTTTATTCAAGGTCCCGAAGCTCCTAGACGACCGCTTCTCCGACTTGGGCGCCGAGAGACTTACCAGTATGGGATCTGCCGACGCTAGCGCTGGCTCACTCCAGTCTGACTTTGAAAACTGGATGAGCCAAAGTCTGTGGCCTTCTCTGGCCGTTCGCTATGGATCCGCCTCTTCGGCAGACACCGACAGCAGACTTGGGGTTGAGCTCGAAGTCACCATAGAAGATCGACGGCGCACAGTCCTTAGAGAGGGATTCGCCAACGCCAAGGTCGTTGAGAACCAACTCCTCACCAGTCCCGGCGTAGCAAAGAAACAGCGCCTCTGGCTCCAGCTGCCCAAAGACATGAAGTACAAGGCGGGCGACAATTTGCAGGTCCTTCCGATGAACAGCCAAGACTTGGTCAATGAAGTGTTTGAGCACTTTGACATCAAGCCCGAAAGCGTGTTGACGATATCATCAAAGTGGCCCACCTATCTACCTGTCGATACCCCCATAGCCGCGGTCGACCTCTTCGGCTCACTTGTGGAGCTCTCTCAAGTCATCGGCCAGCAAAACCTGGAAACCCTGGCAAGGTACACTTCGGACGCTGCCACGAAAAAGAAGTTGCACGATCTTGCGACTGCTTCGTACAGCGGTGTTGTCCTCGCGCAAAAGTTGTCCGTTTTGGACGTCTTGATCCAAAACCCAACTATCAATCTTCCCGTTTCCAAGTTCTTGTCCATGCTTCCTCAAATGCGCCCGCGCACATACTCGCTAGCCTCGGCACCGGCATGGAGAGCTGGGCAGGGGATGCTCCTGTTTTCGGTTATAGACCCAGATCCAGCGCATGCGCAATATCGTCACAATTTGGGGGGTGTCGCGACGTCATACATGGCCAACCTCAAGCCAAACGAGAATGTCCTAGTGTCTCTGAAGCCTTCTGCCTCCGACCTGACAACCCACATCTCACTGCGCGGGCCCCAAAAGCCTGTCATCATGATTTCTGTGGGTGCCGGCTTGGCGCCATTCCACGGGCTCTTGCAGCAGAGGTTTATGGAACTGAACCAAGAACCTCGAGGGGGTCTTGCGCCTTGCCACCTTTTCTTTGGATGCCGCGGTAAAAATCTGGATGATGTTTGCCGTGACACCCTGGATGAGTATGAAAGAGCTGGTATAGTCTCCGTTCATCGTGCATACAGCCGGGACAAGGACGCAGAGTGCAAGTATGTCCAGGATTCAATCACCAAGCACCGCGAGATGATCGCGAAGCACTGGGGATCTGATGCGGTCGTCATGATCTGCAGCGGCAAGAAGGTGGCGGATAGTGTCTTGGATGTGCTGCGACCTATTCTTATCGAGGAAGATAGGCGACAGGGTAAAGCAAGTGGTCTGAGTGAAGAAGATTGGAAGAAGAGCGTGCTTAAAGGAAGACTGGTTTTGGAGGTTTTTGGTTAATAGAGGACTGGCTTGGTCGAAGAATAGGCCGTCTGGTTTGAGGTTGTTGTATTGTATTATTTTCTTCTCTAGTTGAGAGCGCTACGCATATAGACTGTATCCATTTTTCTTTTCGGACATGCATCTCATTCGTTTCAATGTCTTTGCGTCCCCGCTAGTTTGATGGCAAGTGGCGATATGTCGGAAGCAGAAACACTGACGGAAGGCGGGTGGACATGGTGCAACCGACAGCAATGACTAACCAGTGGGCAGGTGGTTCTTGAAGTGAGCCTACGTTAATGAAACATGGAATGGAACAATGGTTAGCCCTACTAATATTGCCTGTTGCCAATCGAAGCCGCTCACTTGGGCCCCCAAGCATGATTCTACCCAACCTCGCTGTTCAGTCGCACGAGGTCGAGACAAGCAAGTTGGGCATCTGCCATTTTCCCGTCTTGCGTAATCTATGACTTTTTATTCCTTTAGCACCGCTATTCAAGGTGCCTCTGCCGACGGCCACCTGGAAATTGTACAAATGCTTTTGGAAAGCGGTGCTGAAGTCTCCCCCACGAGAGGCGAGTTTGGAACCGCTCTCGTGGGCCCTTCAACCAACGGCCGTCTATATATCGTCCACCTGCTCTTGCACAACGGTGCTGATGTAAATGCAAGGAAAGATAGAGGCGCTACTGCGATACAAGCCGCTGAGGCCGGTGGATGCAAAGAGGTTGTGAAAATACTACTGGATGCCGGCGCCGAGGTTGATCATGCGAAAAATTGTGAGCAATCAGAGCCCAATGAGAGAAACCAAGAGGCTAGCGACCATTCTGACTTAACCTGGGTTGGTGCCTGATTGCTGAAGTGCGGCGGCAACAATGGAAGCACGCTACACGTCACTTAGGCATTGCGAAGTATAGCTAGTAGTGAATCTTACTCTCTCTTGTATTTTCAAGCAATTTTTATATAAAAAGCGTGTGTTTGGATACAATCCCCGTGAGCATTGTCCCTCTACCAAACAGAACAACCGTAAGGCTACGCCAACCTTAGCACCCGTGCTATACTTGCTCAGAAAACCCAGTTTCCAACTTTCCAGTTACATTGGCTCACGCTCACGTCATAGGCGCCAAGATGGATGCGGGGCTGCTGTTAGGCAAATGGCATACGTCAGACTCTGGAATATTGGGTATGATTCTGCTCATGCGCTGATGATCCCATTGGCCCTTCATGTTGTGCATTATTCAGCCGGAATCATTGGCCCAAGTTGCATCCCGGTTTTTCTTTTGCACGTCATCTACCGTAATCAAACCTTCACTATCTTTTCGGTGCTTAATTTCCGTCGCTTAACAGCTTTGCTTTGGTGATGGATGCAGCAGAAACGGAGGAGGCAAGTTCTATTGAACCCATCGCTCCCGATGGCGACATTGTGCTCGTCGTCGGAGAACAAAAGGCGCGCTTAAAGGTTTACTCCCAGTGCCTGCGTTCTGCTTCCAAAGTCTTCGACTCCATGTTCAGCGCTCGTTGGACGAACGGTCAAGATGTATCTGGCCAAGCCTCTCGAGATGTTCCCCTTGCCGATGACGATGTTTACGCGATACGCCTGATTTGTTCTGTTCTCCACCATCGGAATTTTGATATTCCAGGCGCGCTGACGGCCAAAGAGGTTCTCCAAATTGCCGTTGAGGCAGACAAATATGACTTCAGCATGGCCCTCAAATATGCTAGAGCGGAGTGGCTGAAGCCCAAAGGCAACGAAAACATGGTGGATATCGCTTACTTAATGGCTGCAGCCTTTCTATTTGGCGATAACGACGCATTTATAGCTCGCAGCCTCGACCTTCTTCTTAATTACAAAGAAACGTATTTGGATCTTCTGAATGACGACAAGATCAGTCAGATACTTCCTTGGAGAACCTTCTGTAAGAGCCAGAATCAAACGAAAAGAAGAATACTAATCTTCACAGACCTGCTGGCAGAAAGAAGAACTCGGATACGAGCGGAAATAACGCAATTAATATTGTCGTGGGCGAACGGCGGCTGTACTTGTGGTTGGGGCAAGGAACACGGCGAGAGGTATGCGCTGCTTGGATATGAATATAGGCCACTGCAAATAATCGAAGTCCCCGTGTTGGAAATTATCGACAAGATGGAAGCGATACCAACCAAAGACATGGCAAGAAAACGTCATCCTGGCGGAATCTTCAGTATGTCTTACTACCATGAAGCGGTGCCCCAAGATCAAACGTTGCTTGGAAAGTTGGAAAGCATTGAGAGGAAGTCTAGCGTTTGCCTTGATTGCGTAAGGACTAGTGCCGGTACGGAATCATGCAAGTTTCAACACGAAAGAGCGTCACTCCTGTGACTCCTCTCGGGCATGGATGATGGTTAAGGCTCAGTCTTATTCAAATGACTACATTCTAATGCTAATTCGGTTTAACATTTCCCACTTGCCCATTGAACAAAGCCCAGTGTTGGTGCAAAGGCATGCGTCAGGTGGCGGGCTTGCACATTAATTAATACAAATTATAATTTTTTTAAAAAAAAAAAACGGTGGTAAGTCCCGGGGTAAGGGATGGCGCACCTAAGGTCAAAAAGATAGTAGCCGCCACTATGGGATCTGTTGGTTGTAATAATGATCGTTTTTATATTTATGCTAGCTGAAAGAGGCCCCTTTTGGTGTTTAGAAGAGGGTCACGTCATACCCTCAATTTCGCTCCCTGCCGTATTCCCATCAGGCACCTAGCCAGCGCATTAGGCCTCGATGACCATAATCCATTTATGCTGAATTCAACGCTCCGAAAAAACATCAACGTCGCATCTATTCTCGTATCCATACTGAACCACCGTATAAATAACCAAGACTAGTATCCATACTTTTAAAACAAGTCCTCTACTCAACGAGCGAGTTTTTTTAACTAATTCTAGCAAGTAAATCACGACATGTTTCATTATACACGGCTGAAAGTAAAACTTCCAATACTGCGGTTACCAAATCCATATACATGTTGAATCTTTACCATGCCTATTCAACCGACATCTAACCACAATCTTGCGAAACAATTGACAAGACAAGATCATAAATCGAACGCAAGAGCTAACGAGATGGTGCCTATTCGATTATTGCACGCCTATTCAAAGGATGTGGGTAGCGGCCAGCATAGACGTGCATTTTGACATTGCCATCGGGCATAGGCCAGAGCACATGCATCTGAAAAGCGAATTTGACGGAGCCATCAGTCGCCAAGTATTTCTTCACCTCTCTCTCCACTTCCCGATGGACGTGGGGAATTTTGATACCTGTATGGTTGCGCACCGTTTCAAGTGCCGAGTCCAGGGGCTCAAGTCGTGTCTTCACCAAAGGGGCCTCCTGCACAAAACTTGTGCATACTGTCTCGCGTAATCCGGTGATGATGTAAACAGGTTTCGCATCTTCATTCTTGGCCCTGGAGAATTCCAGAACCTCCGGAATGTTGACAATGGCAGCAAGGGCCTTGGGGCTGATGGTATGAGAAAGAAAGTTCACGTTGTGCTCAGTAACGCGCATCTTGAACTGCCGGTCGGAGGAGTGGCGAGGGTATACATATTTCGGCTCGGCGCGGGTAGTGATGGAAGGAAGTTGGATGTGGGAGTGTTCCTGGACTTGGGCGAGCGGGTCATCGAGGCTGTCGGGGAATTTGAGGATGGTGCCTATGCGGAGCTTTGCTTTGACGGCTTGGCTGACCCTCTTTTCATAAATCGGAAACCAGAAAGCTTCCTCCATTGCTGATTGGTAAATTGGACTTGGTGATGGTCAGAATGGTTTCACAAGTGTCAAGGAATTGAGCTGACCCCAGGAAATAAATGGATTCTGAGATTATCAGTCTGCGAGCGGCTCTCTAAATATGAGAATTCTTTCAAAGGCGATGTGATGAATTGTGAAAGGTCACTGGACCTCTTTGTCAACGACTGCTGCGCCACTCTTATCACCACCTTGCAACTGTAGTAACCTTGAATCACTAAAGAATATGCAGGTGTTTGGTGACTAATTTTAGGATTCTCGCCCGGGAGTGAACGATCCAACATAGATCCTCGAATTCCGACATGTCAATGATACTTCCCATACACAGTCACGCGGACCACGCACATGGCCATTATCAGATCACGGGCTCAGCATTGCGATGGTAGCAGAGAATGACTGTTCTTGGCGTAGGATCTGCATTCAGAAAGCAGAGGGCTGAGTGGGTTGAAACGGACTTTTCCAAATATGGAACAAAGAGTATTTATTTGAGGCGAACGCTAGCTAAGTATCCGCACACCAGGAATGGGCAAGGTGCATTTTTTCTCTTTGATATCATGTCATGAAAGAAAAGGCCCAGTCTCGCGCTAAAAAGATGAGATGGTTTATTGAGTGGCGAAATCCACACCCTGAGGATGAGATGAATCCGGATGAGCGGTTCGAATGAATCAAAGCTTCTTGTTTGTAATAATGCACTATTTTCTTTTACAATGATCATGATCTAGTCTAGCCATTCTGAAAGAACCTGTGGTTTCTTTGAAAACTTTCCTCATCATTGAGAAATTCAAGGGTTCCATCGAAATTCAAGACAGCTTCAGACCCGAACCCGAGAAAGAGGGCGTGGCTCGTGCTGGGATTCATTCCACACTTGATATGAACTTTTGCGAAAATTAACAGTAAATTTATTATCAATTATGTATGTGTCTTTGGATAGCGTCTAGATCACTAAGTGTACAAAAGCATGAAGAGCAACGTATTAAAATGCAGACCCCAGTCATTATTGACTCAGCAAGAAACGAGTGCTCAGTGGTGATGGCAAACCTACCGCCTAGTTGTACTGCGCCACAAAGCCGCTTTACTTAAAATAATTATTATCCATTGTATTGAAGTTGACTCCCCCTCATTTCAGGCTCATACTCAGATACATATGGGTTGTATTGTGAGCACTGAAGTGGCAGTTCGTGAATCTGTGGGGCCAAGCAACAGCGCGTTGGGGAACTTGGCGGCAGTTTCCTTGTAGAAAAAAGTGTTCGAGGCACCGGCAGTGCAGCTTAGCAACCCGTTGGTGATGGCGCAACTGGGAAATCCCTATTGGTGAACTCGTATTAGTATCGTGTAATCCCTGTTTTTTAGTCGTGGTTTCGAGCGGCCCATTTTGATATCAAAATGATTCTAACGAGACTGTAGATGGGGACAGTGGTAGAAGGGAGTACATACATAATTGGAGCCTTGCAAAGTATTTGGGCTAGAAGAGTAATAGAATGGTGACGTTGCGCCGAATTGAACGTATAGTCCTCTGGAATCCCTCGTGTCAACGAGCTGATCAATGTCAAGCCTGAAGATGATTCCATTAAAGTCTTGCCCAGCATAAACGATTTCGGAGCCACCATTTGCAAGGTAAGCGCCTTTGCCATCGCCTGAGTTGACTTGGGCTTTGAATTGTGTCTACAATGATGTCAGTTCTCGAGTCAATAATTGGCAACCGCTGCATCTTGAGTAGCCATCACTTACGCATTGGGTCGCATCAACAGATACTGTAGTAGTGACGGACTGCGTTACGACTTTAGTCGCCGATGAGGTAATGGTTGAGGTATCTGTGATGATAATAGTTGTAGTAGTTGCAACGGTCGTTGTGAGGACGGTTGTGGCGAAACTGGTGATGAACTTTGAGTCGGTTACCGCAGCTGTTAGAGCGATGGTCGTCGTCACCGTAATCAAAACGGTATTCGTGGGTTTAACGATAGCTGTGGGCGTTATGGTAGTTGTCTTCGTAGTAGTTCTGTGACTATTTGTTAGTAACTCTGACTTGCATCGAATATGCAGAGCATCTTGAACTTACTCGGTTGCAACGACTGCCGGAAGAGTGGAGGTACGTCCGGTGACACCCAGATTGGAGCAAGCAGAAGCATAATTTGACCAAAGAGTGCAGGCCGAGGCGTAAGATGGCAGCTTGGTGCTCGTTCGTTTAGTGGCAGAACAAGTAGTTTTGGAAGACCCCGAATCACGCTTCTTGTCCACAATCGTGCTGGTAGTGACCGGAACAGTAACGGTTTTGACTGTGCTTGTCACAGTGCTGGTTATTGTGACCTGCAGGATCATCAACATTCAGCTCAAAGGACCGAGATTGTGCAGAGAGGTTGAAGCAAAAGACATACTGGAGCGGTGATTGTGGCAGTGGTGGTTGTCGTCGAGGTTGTTGATTCTGTCAATAAAACTTGGGAAAACGCAGTGCCTAGATCCACCACCTGTTCAGTGATCGTAACGATATTATTCACGATTCGACTGCCCGTAGCAAGCACTGTGCGTCTGATGGTCATTGGCGATGTTGCCTGTACTGCAGGTGCTGTGCGTGTCTTTGTGATTGTGATTGTTTTGGTGCTTTATTCGTGGTAAGCCTCTTGTGAAATGACGTCCCATCAATGTATTTTACCTTGGGCATGGCGACACGGTAGCAGCCAAAAAAGATTCACAATCCTTTCGGGCGCTGTCCATGGGGTTGACACATCCTGAAGGACCCTGGGAAACCTGGATTCAATGAGCTTCTCTTCGGTGTTGCGACACAAAATTTGGCTTTGCATGGCCACTCACTGCTTGGAGACATTGAGTCTGGATGTGTAGGAGTGATGGATTTGGAGATGCCGAGGATGCGCTAAAAAAGGCAGCCAGTAATGACAGAAACGTGGCTCTTTGCATTTTGAAAATGTTGAGCGTTTGCAGCGTCACTGTTTAGAGGCTGTAGGAGCAGCATCTCGGTAAATCACTCAAAGCGTGGGTTTTAAGGGTTTATCAAGCCCCCCCTGCATGCGATGAACGGTTGATGCCGCTCAGCCGCTGTCATGGCCGTCAAAAGAAATAACTCCTTCATTTCCTTTTCACCATGGCTTCAATTAGGGCGTTGTGATTTGCATCGGCCCGTTCTAGCGCCCTGCACTGGGCTCACTTGGTCAGGTACAACTTTTGAGCGAGCGCAGACGATCAGTAAACAACCGAACCTATCAGGGCATTAGGGAGCCAACACACTTTTTTTTTCTTGCATTGAATGAGTGATTGGTTGGATAACAGGTCAGTAATTCTGTGTTCGAATGCGACCGAAAAATGGCGACAACCAAAAGAATTACAGTGGCAAATGAGACATTACCCCTGTAGATCGTCCATTAGTGGCGTGAGCCAGGCGTTAGCGTCAGACCCGATCGCCTGGGACTCTCTCTCCCTTGCGCCTTTGGGGGAGAGCTAGGCAATTCGCTAGTACTGATCTTGCAGATTAGCCCGAAGAATCATCGCATGTCCATCGTGTTGCGATACACGAAGAATGACTGCCTCTCAATATTTCCGGTGCAGTCTCGCTGGGTCAAAAGCAGCAGAGAATCATTTATTGATTCCCCTAACTATACTCAATCGAATGGCTGAGCTTTTCGCAGCACTTTTCCTAACCCTAAAATTATGTCGTAGGAAGGACAACACTCCGAGACCATCGAAAGGCTGTGCCCAAAATGCTCCTTAGTCACGTCTTCTTTCTCCGATGCATAAGCAAGCCGTATCCAACAACTCAGAAGACTTGAAGATAAGGTGTGGCTCGAAGAATAATAAAAGGAAAGGGGAACAGCGAGTTGGGCGTACTGGGATCTCGCCCATTTTGTACATGACCACTGGAACTCAAATTATTTTCCGGTATGATATTTGGGGTATTGTAAATCCCACATAACCATAATTGTGATACCAACCTTGTTCAAACTCGTGGGTATCACATTTTACCGCATAGTGTCGGCCGCAAAGATCACTAGAGGGCTCAGAGAACCCTAGGATTCCACCGATGGTCTCTCAAATTGAAGCCTTTTGAAATATCCAAAAGCTATAACGTTCCCGTACGGCTTCATGTGATCTCATGGGATTAAGGTCGTTATCATTCATAGTCCCGGCTACAAAATGAGTTTAAAGAAATAGTTATAGCTGGCAAGGCAGTGGGATAAAATAGTGCAGGATGTGGTATTTCCTGCTGAATCCTCCAGATCCCCAGGTCGCATCTCGCATGCTACGTAGCATCAAGAACAAAGGCGGATCCCCAAAAGCAAATAGAAGTATATCATCAAAAAAGACAGAATTAATCCTTCTTAAAAGGCTGGCCACGTAGGAACCAGGAGCTATCAAGGTAATAAGTGGCGCCGACACCACCCTTAGACCAAACTCCATTTCTAGTTACCATTTCAGGAGGAGAAATACACAGTAAAGTTTAGAATTCTGAGTGGGTTCATTACCGGCGATAGCAATAGGCTCAAACGCTTGCCAAGGCCTTCCATACCTTACCCTCTGAGACTAAGCTAAAATGCGGATTGTACGCCGGTCCCCCGCTTCAATGGACAAGATTCTCAAGAGATTCTAGTGGCTGGAAAGAAAATCGCTAATCTGCCTTGAACCTTGATTGCTTGTGTGCTTCAATCACATTGTGTTCTGGGTTTAGCATTAAGGTTTAGATTCTAGAACAATCCTCCTCCATTTCATAAAATTTCAAGACGGAAAGCGCCCCGACCTATCCCGGGTAGCATGAAGTATTTCGAGAATTGCAAAATCTATGAGATGATACCGTAGTCAATTTGAAGCTGGTTATATAAAGAAATTAGATGAAGAATCCCGTGTGCTGGCGAATTTGCTGTCCCCTAAGAGGAGCTGTCATGATAACATTGAAATCCTACGGTGATTTCTAATGTCATTCTTGGGCCATGAGTTTTGATATTTGTCCAAAAATCCACTGGATTATTTGTAGGATCCAAATTGGGAATTCGGGGTTAATTCAGACTCAGAGGTCTGTTTCTCGTAGCTCCAATTCCCAAAATTAACCTTCCAATGCAGCCACCAAGACGTGCCCACATTCCTCTGTTCCACACTTTCCGCAATACGACTAACACGCTCAAGAGCGCTTGTCGTAATAGGCCCGATTCATGCTCACCATGCCCGAGTATTGGCTTTGTCGGGTCTCGAACGTTCAAATTACCGCCTATGGTTATCACAGAAGGTGAACGTTGCGGGGGCGCTCGTCGGCTCGTATTTTGCATCAATGCGGTTTCCAAGATAATCGCCGGTGTGGCTTAAAGGCTCTTTGTTCCGTCAGATGTCATCGCCAAAATTCTGTTGCATTTCGTCTTTACGGTTTAGGCCAAAAACCAAGGTTTCCAGACTTGATGGAGATGTCAGATGAAGAAGCCCAGGGCCACCTTCGCCCCTCATCACCTTTAGATCAAACATTTCACATCCTAAGTTGGGGTTAAATTGAACAAGGTTGGAGGTAAGCCGTTCAAAGGGGACCAAGGTCTTCGAAATACATGTACCGAGCCCTGTTTCGAATTAAAACGATAAGCATATCCACACCCACGTAATAGCTCAAGGTTGAAACAAGTAAATATACGCTTATGTCCGTTTATGGATGGTTACTCATTAGCTCTTGTAGATACCCTATGCTACACGCGGCTAAATTGATCCTCGTGAAAAAGTCAATTGCAAAAAATAAGGTCTGAATGGAGGCTGGGTGAGAGAAGCATCGTGAGATCATGAAGAAAGGGATGAATTAGAACGCAGAGAGCCTTTATTACTTAGTCATCATCGTTATGACGAATTCTTCATAATAAGCTAAGATCCTCACATAGCCTTCTTTCCTCTGCACACCCAAGCTCACTCACTCACTCTCAGCATCGGTCTACGAGTATTCTAAAGCTCATTTAATCATTATCCAACATGATTTATTCAACTCTTTCCGCCAATTCCCTGTTGATTCTTGGCATAGGATCACTGGTGAGAGCCAGCCCTCTCGAACACCGAGACTTACTAGGGATCAGCAGCCCATTCAGCATCGAGCATGGCATCATAGTTCTCGCAGGGGCTCCTGATTCTGCCAATCTGAATCTGGCCGGCGTCAATCGGAATGGCCTTAATATTCCCGTAAAGAAAGATGCTGAGCCAGAACCATTCGACTTTTTCGGTCTAAGTTTTCCTAACCTGTTCCCTTCGGCTGGAACCTCAGGGTCCGTTGTGTCGACCACCTCAGCACCAACTGCTGCATCTACTGTCGCTTCCAGCACCGCAAGCGCGGCTACGCCTACAAGCACAGACGCAGGCAAAGCCTGGACCTTGCACAACACGGCCCGAGCTGCCAAGGGAATAAACAGCTTGGTTTGGGACAAGTCTCTCGAATCGCAAGCCTTAGCATACGCAAAAGTGCTGGCCGGTCTTGGCACGCTTGTGCACTCTCCTACTACCACGCGTCCCAACCAGGGTGAGAATTTAGGATACATCGCGTGAGTCTTTCCATGTGCCATGCATTGAGGATAGGAATTCACAGAGTGCAACCCAACAGCTCAACCAAGCCATTTTCCAACGCGATTAAAAACCCAATGGAGATTGCAACCACAGGATGGTGAGTCAAGTATTGTCGTCTGGCGCGTATGGAGAAAGACCTAACCCAAACATCACCAGGCTAGCTGAGGCCGCAAACCAGGCTAGCTGAGGCCGCAAACTACAATGGCGAGGTGATTCCACAGGGCAACTATGCAAACTATGGCCATTACAGTGAGTTCATGCAGGCCATGAAATGTCATAATGGCTAACAATACTCTTTAGCGCAAGTCATGTGGAATGCAACCACCAATGTCGGAATTGCGGCAGCCAGCAATTGGCTGGGTGCATGGTTCGTCGTTGCACGATACTCGTCAGCCGGAAATATTGGCGGACAGAAGCCTTACTAGCTGCCACTACAAGCTACCAGAGAGTTTTATGGCGAGGTGCGTGGAAGTAATTTACCAAAAGCTACATATTATTTATTAATGACTACTTGGGGGTTGATTCTCTTGGAATCCCCGCCAATAAATGTCAGGTTTAATAAACCAATTATTATCGTACCTCATGTACCTATGCAAAATCCGACATGATCACGCCCTAAATTAGTACCAGAGTTGTTGTATAGAAATAATAACCCCACTATGCTCTTGGAAATGCGTGCGAGGGATGGCCTAGCCTGGTTCCATGTTTGAATTGGAGGTTTCATTCATGTGGCTGTACCAAAGCTTGAATTCACAAAAGCAGTCGCCACAGGCCCGCGATGGCGAGCCAAGGGGGTTAAAATGGGCTTCTTGGTCAAGAGGAACCTGGAAATTCGAATGTGGGCCACAAAAGATGTTGCCACACTTCCGACAGTGGTGGCGGCGAGTGAGGTAATTGAAGCTGCGCGTGCAGGTCGCTTCGTCGCAAACAGCAGAGTCGGCATCAGGCTACAACACAAGTTTCTAAGTCAGCTTTTTTATGTTATAAAATGAATCGTAAATACTACCTTCCAGTGATGGCGAGTGGGCGGCCCAGTGGCTTTGGGGAGTAGCAGCCCCAGGCGAAGCTTGCTGTGAACTCCGCTTTGTCTGGCATTATTTTCAGATACCAGGGTAGAATGCGCGTCGGAAGCATTCGCAGTTGTCATAGGAGCGTTCTCTTGAGTAATTGACGTCGGTGGCAAATTTTCATCATTGATTTTGATGCCAACTTGCTGGCTTCGTCCTTGGCCGTTCTCATTTTCAAGGCGACGATTCACATCAATGCGATACTTCTTCGCCGCCTCTTCCAACGCCAACAACCTAGACTTTAAAACTCGAGCGGCTCGATTGTTGAGTTAGCGACTTTTATCATTCGAAATTCAAAATTCAACAAAACATACAGTGACTCTCATTGCCGCTGGCGTCTGGGTCCCATGTTTGGTCAGGTTTTCCATTCGAAATCGGTGGTGGCGGAGACTGGACCGTGTTCTCTGGCTTGGCCACAAACCGGGGTCCATTGTTCCCTTTTCCATAGATCCTATCAACATCATTCTCCACCCGGTTCATGAATTCACTAAATTTCATCCCGACAATTTTTTTGCCTTCTCTTTGCGAACGTGGCGGATGAGAAACACCACTATCCATACTGCCAAAGGATGACGACGCCCTAGACTCGTTGTCTTCTTCCATATCAAAAGCGACCTCGTCATGCTCAAGGTTCAACTCATCGTATATCGTATCATCCTCGAGGAAGTCGTCATTTGTACCATCAGTCACGTAGTATCGAATACTCTCCTCCAGATCCTTGACCTGCGCGGCACTCAGGCGGCCTTTCTGAAGAGACCAATGAATCAGCTCTAGTTTAGATACATGCCACATGTGTCTTTAGATCATGTGGTCGATCTTGGTATTCCTTTCAATCTCGGCCTTGTCGCGCTTCTTTACTGAGGTTTGTATCCGGGTCGCCTCAGCTTCAAGTGTTTCGATCTGTAGTTCCAGCTCCTCAATCATCCCAGTCAAGAATTTGCAGGCGCTAAGCTTTTGTAGCTCTCTGCTAGCCATTTCAGAGGCCACCGTTGGGCGTTTCATCGGGGAAACCCCATACTTCACCCCCCTCTGGATTGTCTTGTAATGGTCCATTTTCTAGGAGTAATATATCAGCACACTACCGATGAGACTGGCTGGCACCAGAGCAGGGATGGCAAACCGTTTCAATCAGCTTCTGGCGGTGTAGCAGCGGAGCCTTGTCCCTGATGTCATCTCTGGTGGCCCAAGTCGTGATCTGTTCATGCAAACGCTGCAAGTTCTCCATTTCACCGTTCAAGCTGTCATGAAGCTCCTCTGTCGTATCAGAACTATGCGACCTAGCTATCTTGTCATAAATAGCCTCAAACTCAGAAATGCATCTGGCCACCTCTTCAAAACGCGTATTGATTTCCCGTTGGAAGTTTATTGTCGTCATCTTGAAGATGCGATGAGCCCCACGGCTTCGAACCAGGCAGGTGGCGGAGGATGTTGGCCTTCAGCCTCTGCTCATTCCAGGCCCAACTGGCTGGGTAAAGGTTATCGTGTCGGTGGTAAGAGTTGGTCACTACTTCACCTCGATTCTCTCACCACGTTCATGGAATCGCCAGGCAAGACCGTATTTCGGTTGTTTCAGCTGGCGTCAGCAAGCCAGCGTAGCGAATGATTCTAACGCCCAATTAGGTTAGAGGATTTCCTCAATCAACCAACTCACGTGATCTTATGTTGAACAAACAGCCTAGCTGGAGACGACCCCAGCGGGGCTCATGACGCAAAATCAAGAAATAGCGAGCTGTTCAAAATTTCTCTGTTTTGAGTCTCTAATCGATTATATACAGACATTTTGAGTAAGCCGGGGCTTCTACCGGTTAGCAAACAATTAGTTGGGAGATGAAAAATGATGGCTGGGAGCATGGCTCGCTACCCTACACCGCGCATCTCGGTGGAAAAAAACATTCTCATATCCCCAGTGTCTAGGGGCTGACGATCAACGAACTGAATCAACAGGATTCGCACGGAATCTAGCGCATTGAATAATGTATTCTCTATGGGAAAACGAATGTGACGTGGGGGAGTAGATCCTGGATAGGAAATTACTGGCTTGGTGTGAATCCACATGAGTCACTATTTCAACTAGTCATAACATGCGAATGATGCAAAAGAAACAATTGATCGAGGGCTCCATTTAAACTATCTTGGAAAAAGCCCGTTGTTCATAGGCTGAATTACTATTGCTTATGTGCCACAAATCAAACCATCATTTATACTCGTCTCTGGCTTCTTGGAATATGAGTCGACCTTATCATGTCGAGATTGAGGTCGACTGCATACGAAGAGGCGGTGTCACAGTCACCAATCCAGATGGAGCCATCATTTGGGGGATGGAAAGAATATTATCATTTGGCCGACCAATGGAACAGTGCCCGAATTTTGCGGCCAGTTGCCGTGGGCGAAATGGCTCAGACCCGATGGCCAGGTCCCATTTGGCGGTGTATTGCCGGTCAGCCCCGCGGCTGGACAATTCATCGCAGCGCTTGCCCTCGTTTACAACCGCGGTATGGCCGGGAGTGTTTCTATTCGCGACTTTACTAGGCAGGGTATTTTTCACGTCCGCACGTTCTAACGGTCCGGGGTCATGGCCATTCTCAACAAGACTGGCGACGTTCTAGTTCAGGGTGATCCGTTCGCGGCCTCGGCAACCAAGGTGGTCGATGCAGAAGCGCGACGTTGAAGTGCTCCTGCGACATTCATGTCCTGATTCCCCAGACAGAGCTTCCAGGCGGGTGGCGTCTCCATAGGAGCTGGCGTCGACGTAACCTTGGCATCGCGCGGAGCATCCCCCACGCGACCTACGTCGACCAAGACCCGCTCGCTCAATTGAGGACACACAACACCTCTTTGGATCTATTCATGTTCAAGGCCGACACAATCACCCGCGTCAGCGAGATTTACATTTTTGTCGACGTGCTCGGGACCGGTGGGAATAGAATGAACTTGCAGCCCACGCGACGCCGTGCCAACGTGGGATGAAACGGCGACCAACTACATCACGACCTAAAACGTGGACTAAAATTCCTCCGGAAGCCGGTGCCAATTGACCTTTACCATTTTCAATGAGGCAGAACCCTGGTTAGAAGGGCGGCGGTGCTGTAGAGCAAGTAAAGTAGAGGCTAGTAGCTTTCGGCCCGCGTGACGCGTCAGGAACCGGCGGGAATGTGATCTTTGATGAGAGATGGCCGCCTCAAGTTTTTTGCATCTAACGAGGTTATGGGATGGGGATGCCTGTTTACAATTAGTGCTTGTTCACCTTTAACTCAGACACCCAGCAGAGATCCTCTCACATCCTGATCCACCCCGTGATCTTGATCGGGCATGGTCGCGCATCGCGTTTCTATTATTAAGTGGCGCCTTTGAACCCCTGTCCCCGCAATCGCGCCCACTTCAGAGTAGGGCGCGGAGGAGGCATTTGGACTGTGGGCTCGTGTCGAATAACGTGGCCAGTCGAAGGTAAAAAAGAAAAAATGCTTGTTCCCGTCTCCATCTCCGTTTCAACGCGCGCCGCCTCACACTTTGTTTCTTTTTTTCACCTTTGCGCCAATCCTCGGGCCTCCCCGAGCGCATACTCCCGCTGTTCTCGCAATTACCGAGATTGGATCGACACCAGCTCTGCTCTCCTCCATCCTCCAGTGCTCTGGTGGGTCAGACGAGATGTCGGTGCGACCGTCTGGCGTAAAGCACAGCTCGCGACAAACTGGGTCCTTGTGAAACATGACGTAGCTGCAGCCCCGTCCCAATCCATCCTTTTTGATCAGCCTTAGCCGCAACTTTGGGTTGGCTGTGGACCCCTGGTGGTTCACGATCGGAGAATCTGCACCTGTTGCGCCTTGACGGTTGAAACAGCGCTAGCTGACCTCGCGGCCCCGAGTTCACGGATGTCGTTGACCGAACAACTCGGTAGTCGGTTTCATCTTCTGGATCCCTCAACGGCCTCATCTCGCCGTGATTGGTGCTCCTTCACATTGACATCCTGTCATCTCCGTCGATGTCTTGCTCAAGCCATTCAACGGCCACGCCATGGTGCAGCTTCCCCCCGCGACGGCCCTTTTTTTGCTCGCACTGACAGGCTTCCATCGAATGTTCGTCACAGCTCCCCAGAGCTCGCCCCGAGTCATTGCCGGCGCATTGAACCCTGGGGTTCCTGGAGATGGGCCCTTGCCACTCCCAACAGATGAGGCTGCACACACACACACACACACGATCTCCTCACCTAGGATGAATTACAGCTCATATTCAGGCCCGAGCGCAAAGCTCAGAACAATGAGCACAGTCGAAACTGCCCGTGGCCATAGCATGTCCGGCTCCCCGTCTGCAGAAGTCCTTAGGAGTATATATCTCGTCCGTTCCAGAACCATCAGATGTTTCACCACACAAGCACAATCGTCTCCTCTCGATCGATCAAGCACACTGACTACTTTCCTTAACGATCTCACACTTTCCCCTCCGACATGATGTCTGCCATCCCAGATAACACTGTGGTCTCTCCGCAGAGTGCAAACCCTCCCACTTCGGCTCGGAGTACACCAGCTCTCAACGTCACACAGTTCGCGCCTCCGGTAGCTGACAATTCTTCTTCAGAAGAGGCAGACGGCCCCGGTCCATCAACGGCACTTCTCGAGGGCGATGCAAACCGAGGCTCCGACTCTGACAAGCCCACCTACATGAGACTCAGCCAGGATACTCTTCGCCCTCGTCCATCATCGCGCGCTGGTGTGTCGCCCATGGGAATGAACCGACACGCACGCAAGTACTCTCAGGATCAGGAGGCATCTCAGTATCCCCCCTCTGGCAGGGGCACAAGGCCTCGATTCCGCGATAGCTGGGACTCTGACTACTTTGACGGCCCTCGCGACTATGCTGCCATGAGAGACTATGAGCGCTACCTCCGCGGCGAGCCTCGACCGGATCGATACCAGCCTCGCAGGGCCCCATACCCTCCTCCATCCTACCTCAACCGCGGTCGCCATGTGTCGTGGCATGACTCTGATGAGGAGGCTTATGGAACTGATGACTCCCGCATGCCCCGAGAGCAGCAGGAAGTCCCGCGAATGCGTCGCCAATTCACTGATGAAGAGATGGGTCTCGGAGTTGGTCCTGGACGGCTTGCTCGACGACCTACCTCTGAGCTGTTTGGCAAACTTGACTGGAGCACTCTGTCCCGCGAGGAGAAGAAGGAAGTGATGCGTCTTCCGTTGACCCAGTGGATGAACTCGGACTTCAAGAACCACTTCGTTGCTAGTCTGAGTGAGTTTATCGGAACCACCATGTTCCTCTTGTTTGCCTTTGCTGGCACAGAGGTAGCCAACATTCAGTCCAACGCCAACTCCGAGAAGACAACGACCGGTGAGGCCACTGGTTTCGACATTACTGTCCTGCTCTACATCTCCGTCAGCTTTGGTTTCTCTCTCATGGTCAATGCTTGGATCTTCTTCCGTATCAGTGGTGGTTTGTTCAACCCAGCTGTGACTCTCGCCATGGTCATGGTCAAGGGCATCACAGTGGTTCGAGGTATCTATCTATTTGTATCACAGATGCTTGGTTCTCTGCTTGCCTCCGTCATCGTTCGATACCTGTTCCCCGAATCATTCAACATGCGCACCACGCTTGGAGGCAGCACTTCACTAGTCCAGGGAGTCTTCATCGAGGCTCTGCTCACTTCGGAACTGGTATTTGCCATCTTCATGCTTGCCAAGGAGAAGCATCGTGCCACCTTCATTGCTCCCGTCGGTATCGGTATGGCTCTGTTTATCGCTGAGATGGCCGGTGTGCAATTTACTGGAGGTTCCCTGAACCCTGCTCGAAGCTTTGGACCCTGTGTGATCGCCGGTGTCTTTGATACTGAGCACTGGATTTACTGTAAGTTACAAGCTGGTCCGCTTCTTTCACTCAAATACTAATATGAATTTAGGGGTTGGCCCATGCATTGGATCGCTACTTGCTGTTGTCTTCTACCGATTCATCAAGACTTTGGAATATGAGGTAAGCGTCATCCGCCCAATTCACGCATTCATATCGCTAACCTGAATTTTAGATGGCAAACCCTGGTGCCGATGGTGATGATCTGAACGACCCTACCAAGAACCCCGAGAAGCGGGCTGAGATTGCCATGGGCAACTCTAGCGTCAAGACCCCCTCCATCTTGACCTAAGCTTTCTCAGCTCCTAACGAATCATGACTATCTGGTGTTATCACTAGATATGACGGCATGACTGTACAAATAGACGAAAATTAAGGAACACACGACGTCGCGGAAGGCTGGCTTGGCAGCTAGAGCCGGGGAAAAATGTATTCAAGGTAACACATAAGCGGGATCGGAGTTTTTGGTTCTTTTTTTTCTCTTTCTTTTCAACTATCGCATGACATCGGCGCGCTTCGTGCCCTTGGGTAGGGTTTCTAGACATTTTTAGACTTGGTGTGCCTGGCGCAAATTCTTAGCCTAGATGGTGCTGGTGAGCAACCGAAATAGAAGATGTTGCCTCGATTTTTATGATGCTGTGCGATTTATCAACTTGTGGGAAGCCAAGTAGCTCTATACCTCTTGTGCCTCTTGTGCCTCTTTTGCTAGAGCCTCCCTTCTTCCCGTGCTCTGAGGGTCAAAATATGGCCTTTCTCCAACACTGACAGCACGCACGCCCGATCGGTCTCCTAGGTCATGTTCAAATACAAAGTCGGGAGTGGCAGCATGATAGGTGCTCCTGTTATCCCAAATGGCCACGTCATTCACGTTATTCCATTTGTGTCGCACTTGGAGGTCGTGGTTTTCGATGATGAGGCTGGTAAACCAATCGATAAAGTGGCGGCTCTCACTCTCACTAAGACCATGGATGTGCTCAACGTGTTGGCCGACGGCGAAAATCGACTTCCAGCCAGTCACAGGGTTTGTGCGCACGACAGGGTGAATGGCCTCGAGCAGCTCGCCTACATTCTCTGGTGCACCGCGCTCTGCCGTGTAGAGACTAAAGTTGTTCTCTCTGGCGGTCTGATTGAACTGCGGCTGGGCGTATTTGGCTGTTAATGTCTCTAAGAAGCGCTGCAGCGTTGGTGAGATGCGATCGTAGACCTCATAGCCGGATGCCCACAGTGTATCTGCAAGATGGGTTATTTATCAATTTCAAGTCGAATAGGTAGCGGCTTGTTGTCTGAAGAAACCTACCTCCACCAGTCCTCGGCAGCTCCGTCAGCCTCAGCAGGGCATAGTCACTTGGAACGGGCTCAAAGGTAATATCCGAGTGCCACTGATCCTTGAGACTTTGGCGTTTGACCCCAAAGCCGAAACTGGGATAGCGGCCGGAAAACAGTTTCTTTGCTTGTTTTGACGAGACTACACTGATTTCGTCGTCATTGCTGCCGTCCTCTCGCGCTGAATTGTTGACTGGGTGGATGTGCAGCGATGAGGTCGCTGGCTTGCCGCTTTGCTCGCCTAAGCGCTGCACGAGTTCCTTCTGGAGGTCATTGGTCAAATTGTCTTGCTTGCGGAAGAAAACGACTCCGCGCCGGGAGACTTTCGCGGTATCAATATCATAAACTAGGGCGCTTAGTTGCCGAAACTTTGAGGGGTAGCATACTGGTGATTGCGAGGTCTCGAATGAGCTGGTCCGAGTTGGGGGCTCGTAGTATGTGGGTGAGGTCAACGTTGACAAATTCTCGTCCAATGATGGGAGTCACATCGAACGATTCAAACTCGTCTAGCGCGCCGGTTAACTGGAGAGGTGCGTGATGATTTGTAAGAAGCTTAGGGAGATGTTCATCCTCAGTGTGATCGGGCATGATGATGCTCAATTGGGCGAGTCCAATAACGATAAGGGGCACGGGTTAGGGTTCGAGTTGAAGGCCAAAGGAATCGCTCTGATTGAATGAGACAGGACTATCTGTACTATCTGTCTTAGGAGTTTTGTTTGAGCTTTTGCACCAACATGGGGCCCTGAAGGCGTAATCACACCCCCGTATCGCGTGACATCATAATGCAACGTGTGCGGGGCTTCCAGCACGACTGTGGCCGCTTAGTAAACAGGTACGGTGATTGAAGTTCAGCCTAAAGCAGCGAATGCAGACTCTTCGTTGTGTAGATGCCCGGGTCTGAAACATTGTTGGCTTTCTTGTGCAATCATGTAGCAAATTTCATGGCGATTTTTGGAATTAATGTGTAGAAGTGGAAAGATTGTGTTTTGTGGACGATTCCGGTACGAATCGAAGCATCGTGGGTGGTGAATCTGGTGATATTCGTTTGATCAAAATGACAACAAACTCCATAGTTCGACTCTCAACCTCTTCTATGAACACCCGATCTTCGAAGCCAAGAGTTTGTATGCACCACTTCAAACCCGACACATTCAACGTTTCAGCCCCTGGTGGTTGATTTTTCCGTGGTGACCATGGACGGTGTGCGTCCGCTCTTGATACTCTCGCTTCAGTATTCATCATATCCATCCTCATACTCGCCCTCTTCATACTCGATGTCATATTCCCCTCCGTATTGCCCACCTTCATATCCTCCATCTTCATCGTCATGGTGATATTCTCCCTCTCCCTCTTCTTCCTCTTCCTCACCATCTTCGGGCACAAATATTTGCTCGACAGATTCGTGTTGTTCATGTGCTTGGAGCCAGTATTCATCCTCTTCGGGACTCTGTGGATATTCTTCTTCCGTCACATCCAAACTACCGATTCCATTATCTTCAACTTCTTCTTCTTCCTCATTATCGAGGTGAAATTGTGGTGGTGGAGTATATTCGCTGCCAGCATCTCCAATCGACCACATCAATTGCTGGTGTTGGGCTATCTGGCTTGAAGTAACAGGCTCTTCGAAAGCATCGTCTCCCCTAGTGATATGCTCTGCGCTTCTGTTATGATACATAACCGCGTCTGCCCACGAGGACTCGGCGAGGTATTCGTGGTCACGACGTATGCCATGAGACTGGTACGCAAAAGGGCGCCGCTCCAGAAATTTCTGTCGTGCAAGTGCTTCACTGTTGAGCAAAATTCCGATTAGTTCCTAATCCGAGATGCAGAATAATCGAGATTGACCTCAGTGTGTCTACAGCTGCATCAGATGCGGGTGGCGCCACGGCACGATGCTGATGTGCTTCCAAATCTTCTAGGGGGGCTCTTTCATTTCCGGCCACTTCGGTATATTGGTCCCAATACACCCTTTGAGAATCCCTGGCTCTTAAGCCCTTTTCTTTGTATTCATCGTAGCCCTTCTTGGTATATCTATCCCAATTGTTGCCCTGATAAGCCCGCGCTCGGTGTCTGTCGTAGTCATGGCGGTCATCTCGGCTAAGCTTTGGAAGCTTGAACAATCCCATTGTGTGTATGTACGATGCAAATTCGAATAAGCGAGGAAATGGTAATTGTGTCGAGCTGACAAGGAGAACTACCTCGGATGAAACTATGGCAAGAATGTGCGGTTAAGAGTGTAGAAAGCTCTTTCATATTCCTGGCAAATGTTGTGTAGAAGAGTTGAGGAATTTCTGACTGGCTTTATAAAACAAGCATACAGGTGGTCTAACTACACCATGCACGGTATATGTGAGTTCAAAAGTGAAAATATTGAGCTGCGGAAGTTGAATCCTTCAGCCGCAGGATTCCACGTGTTGGCTGGTGATTGAAGCTGCCTAATTTCGCTAGGTTTCACTCCTCAGCCCCAATGATTGCATATGGAAAGACAATTGGCTCAAATTGATTCCGAGGCGGAAACTACCCGGGGCAAATGGTGACTTAGCCAAGCCACTGCAGCCTGGTTTTGCACTTTGAGTAAGCAAGGCTGATTATCTCGAGTTATCGACGCCAAATAATCCACATGTGCATTTTCAATTGGATAATGCTTTTTTTTTAGTTCGAAATTAAAGCCGAAAGTCACCCCGAAGGAAGCCACACTATGAAGATGGTCACCAAGCTGCATCATCCATGGGATGAGATTCCAGGATCAAGATGTCCATGCTTGGCACGAGACCTGAACGGTAAATCTCGTTCATCGACCCATATATGTAAGTCTATCATGCCCTGGATTTTAATAGAAAGACACAATCGCAGAGACTTTGCTCATCTGTATTGTGTTCAGCTGATCTCCAGGATGCTGCCGTCACAACGCTGACGAATGAAGCCCGAGTATGCAGCTTGTCTGACCTGCACAATTAACCGACCTTTTTCCTACTGTGCAGCTCACCCCGCTTTCTGAAACCGGAAAATCTGACTGCTCCAGAATGTGGTCTGAGAAACGCCGCCTTGAAATCCTTGTGCTGTCTTGATCACTCACCTTGTGGAGCTCTCACGCTCAAAGATGGCGAGTCTATCCGAACTTGCGCCCGAGATTCTGTGCTTGATTCTTCAGAATCTCGATTCTCCACTTGAACTTTACGCTGTCATTCGAGCTTCAGTGGCCTGCTATCGTGCGTTTTGCGCTTCCCGCAATGGCGTCTTGTCCCACGTGCTGCGCAATGCCATCGGCCCAGCTATGCCTGATGCTCTTGCGACCCTCTACTCTTCTTACGTTATAGAACCAGGACCAGTATTAGGAAGTCACCACAAAGTAGAGATGGACGCTTTCCTCGACACCTTGCCAGAAGGTGATTTGGAGTTTCCGCAGCAACAAGATCGGATAGAGCGTTTAAGTCGCCTCTGCGTTACAGTGCAATCATTTGTCGCTGATTACAGCAACCGCGGCAACGCTCTGCTTGTCGAGCAGAATCCGCAGCCTTTAGAGCTGTCCGCAAGCCCCGAAAATTTGGAATTACGTCAAGGAATTCCATTGTCTGCCATAGAGTCTGCAAGGTTCCAAAGAGCCTTTTTTCGCTTTCAAACATTTTGCAACTGTTTTCGACCTCGACCAGAGTATGGTTATCCCTTGTCACATTTTTCGCCGCCAGCCCAAAACCGCTCTTTCCTAAGCACTCTGAGAGAATGGGAGATTGAGGAGCTGTGCTGCATCCACCAGTACTTGACATCCAAAGTGGCCCATGTGGTAAAAGGACTTGAAGACGATTTCTATGCGGATGTGATGCAAATAAGAGACTCAGGTGAGAAGTCTCCCTCGGATTTGCGCTGTATACATGCTGAGACTGAGAATTCAGATAATACCAGGCTATCTCCGAGCCAAAACAAAGACGAAGACCCCAACCTTTACGTAGTTGAGAACTTGGATCTCAAAGGCCTGTACTTGTTCTCAAAGACCGATAAGACCAGACATGAATTCTTCCTTAGTGGATTTTGTTCTTCGGGCATCGAATTCATTAAGGGATTGCTAAACAGCAGCACCAGTTCCCGCCGGTCCCAAATCAAGCAAAATACGCATGCTTTGAGATGTTTTCTTAGGGAAGCGCTTATGTCATTCGACTTTCGAAACCACCAGAAGCCTACACTCCCAGTATTGGCTGCGAAGGAATCGCTTTCCTCATACAATTTGGGCTGGTTCCAAACCAGCGGGGAGCTGAGTAAATCATGGCTTTCCCTTTCTTCTCGACACACTTTGAGAGACTGGGGGTATGTGTTTTGGGATGTTTCGCGGCTTGAGAATGTTTCCTTGGAAAATGTGGCGTATAAGTACGATGACAAGGAAACTGTTGAGGAAAGGCTCAGGGGCGTACGCGTCGAAAGACGTCGGTTTGAAAGGACTATTCAAAAGTTTTTTGCCGGGTCGGAATTACCTGGTTCAACCTAAGTTTGTTGAGGTCGGACGAAGCCGCAGTCTTTTTTTTCCTTTGTCTTGTTTTTTCCTTTTCCTTCCCTTTCTTTTTCTTTTCTTTTTTTTGGAGGGGCAACAGGAAAAAGAATGATACAAAATGGATTTAATAAATTGGGAATTCGTTTTAGTAAGGCTCGCATCTATGTGACGCAATTTGAGCTTGGTATCGCCGAGCGATTCTGGCGCCTGTTACGTCAAGATCACGGCGAACGTTACATCTGTAGTGTTTCAGAATCATCTTGGCGATTGGCGGCGGTCTCGTTGACCAACCGCTGCGCGAGCCATAAGGGTTGGCGGACCTGGTAATCGGCCAATTGTCGGGAAACGGATGGTGCGAATCAACGCAATATACCGGCGATTTCATTGCAGAAAATGGGATTTTTAGAAATGATTGAACATTAGACTAGGTTGATATCAATCTCAGACACGAATTGACTGAGTTCAATAGGCTTGCCGCCGTTCACTTGTATCTTCAAACCTGACCTGAGGTTCCCATCTATGATCGCAACCTTCATCCAGCCGTCTTCACATTTGAGAAGAATCTTTGCCTGGAATTCTCCAACGTTTGTGTGATCTGGAATCTCGATGACCTCGTCCATACCTTGGATTGGATTGACAATGATAGTCGCACCCTCAGCCCAATCGTAAGTGATTTTATCCTTGGATAGTTCCTGACTACCAAGAACCACGGCTTTTCCTGGTCTCAGTAAAACTGGTAGGCTAAAGTAGTCGTGTTTTTCTGTGACATATCCCGACCCTGACCTCATTTCTTCATCAAGAAGACCGTACCACTCTCCTTTCGGGACGTAGTAGGTCACATCTCCATCTGCATTGAAGACGGGCGCGACCAGTAACGAATCGCCGAGGAAATACTGCGTGTCGAGATGCCAGGCAATAGGGTCCTCAGGAAATTCCAACAGGGAGCTGCGCAGCATCGGTATTCCTGTACGATGAGTTGCGAGAGCTTGCGAGTAAAGATACGGCATGAGTCGGTGCTTCCACGAGACGAAGTGGCTGAGCACGCGTGATGCTTCCTCGGAGGGGTCTATCAACCAGGGGACTCGGAACGAGCCACTCCCATGAAGCCGAGAGTGTGACGAGAAGAGACCAAAGGCAATCCAGCGCTTGAAGAGGGCCGGATCTGGTTTTCCTTCAAACCCGCCAATGTCATGTGCCCAGTAACCGAAGCCGCTCAAAGCAAGAGAGAGACCCCCACGTAGAGTCTCAGCCATGGCAGGAAAAGTCGAGTACGGATCGCCGCCCCAGTGAACTGGGAATCTCTTATTGATGTTAGCATATTTACGTGTCGGCCTTTGGTGGTGATGAGTAGCAATCGTACCTGGCATCCTGCCGTCGCTGATCGAGCAAACAGCGCGGCGTTATTTTTGCCAAGCGATTTTTCAAGCAGTTCAAAAGTTACTTTGTTGTACAGAAATGCATAATAGTTGTGCATCTTCTGCGGATCGGAGCCGTCAAAGTACACCACATCACCGGTGGGGATCCGCTCTCCAAAGTCAGTCTTGAATGAATCCACACCCATGTCAATGAGTGCTTGCAGCTTGGAGTGGTACCACTTGCACGCGTCAGGGTTTGTAAAATCAACAAAAGCCATTCCCGCTTGCTAGATCCAGTTAGATATTTCACTTCAAGAGACCAAAGAGCGTGCTTAAGCATACCCAGAAGTCGTACTGCCAGACGCTTCCATCGCCGCGTTTTAAAAAGTATCCCTTTTCTGCACCCTCATCAAACAGTTCGCTCTCTTGTGCAATATACGGATTTATCCAAACGCATATCTGTAAATCACGTCAGCTGACGTCTTCATATACCCATGTCCAGCTTACATGCTGGCCCCTATCCTTCAGTCTTTTCAGCTGCCCAGCGGCATCTGGGAAGAATTCCCTATCAAACTCGAAGTCGCACCATTGGAACCCCTTCATCCAAAAGCAATCATAGTGAAACACGGAAAGGGGAATATTTCGCTCCTTCATCCCGTCCAAGAAGGTGTTCACTGTCTCTTCGTCGTAGTTGGTCGTAAAGCTGGTCGTCAGCCATAGACCAAAGGTCCAGGGTGGGGGCAAGGCAGGCCGACCAGTGATGATTCCGTACTTGGTCAAGACTTCCTTTGGACTCGGGCCATAAATGAGATAGATAGACAGTGACTCTCCGGGAATGGCAATATTGATGCGGGTGGTGCGCTCGGACTGCATTTCGAGCGACACGAGGCTCGAGGTGGGTATGAATACGCCATAACCCGCCGAACTGAGGAAAAATGGAATATTTTTGTAGGTGAGCTCAGATCCGGTCCCTCCATCGTCGTTCCAGAGGTCAACCGATTGTCCATTTTTTACAAATGGACCGAAGCGCTCGCCGAGACCATAAATCTTTTCGCCAACACCTAGAGACAGCTGATACGTTGTCCATCGCTCTCCCTTGTTCGGGTTTGTGTAATTTGCTTTGGGATGTAGTGCTGTAGTATTCTGCTTCACATAACCAATAGAGCGCCAACCGAGCGCGGTGAGAGCCCGTGAACCATGGGTAAAATCCACATTAAAGTTCTTGGGGGTCGTATTAACAGATGCGGCTAGCTTGCCGACGGAGAAGTTCAGTTCACTTTCAGCCTTGGACGTTTGAATGGCATTTGTGTGACTTGGCTGGCCCGTTGGAAAAAGTTCGAAATGAGGACCAATTGATACACTCCTTTGACCTTTCCAATGAGTTGATGAGATGTAGAGGACGTCATCTATGGGGGAGCTGATGTGATGTGTCAAAGTGGGATTGTTCAAGGTGTCACCTCGATGGTTGATGGGTTTGGAACACTGGACGTAAATTAGTAAGAGCATCTAATCGCATACCTATTCCACATTTCAGCAACATACTCACGGTAACGAAGTGTAAATGATCTCCTTTGGTTCTGCCTTGACGACCTCAACAGCCCAGTCAATGATGGTGTCTGGCGCGGGATGCCAGCAGCCATGCGAGAACTTGACCATGGTCAGGATGCGACTCGGTAAAATAATGGCTGAGAGGTCGTAAGGTATCTGATAGAAATCATGGCACGAACAACGAGTCTAATATATCGCAATCAATTCTATTGACCCACTGTAATCGAAACCCAACGGTTTGGTCTGAAGCCGATTGGGATGCGCAGACGAAGGTGGAGTGGAGAAGTGGATTTGCGCTCCCGATTTCTTCATTCACAGCCCACCAAAAATACCCAATACCTCGTCGTGATTGTTCGATCATGATATCAGCGGTTCTCGTATAGACCTCCTCCGAATGCGGCCGACAGATCCCCAACCTGACCCCGCGCGCCCTGCGGGGAGTAGATGTGGGGAAGTTTTATACAATTACAGTCTAGGCGGAGGCTGCAGCTCGCGGAAATAGCCTGAATAGTAGACCAATCGCTTTCCAATTTCCTCACAACCCTGCCTTGTGTCTGCAATTGGAGCCATTCGTGTCCTACTGAAAAGAATGCATCTGACACGTGAGAAGAATATTTAGCCTAAAATGAACATCAACGCTCTCTAGCGAAGATACAGCAAGCGCAGTGGAGACGCTACGACTCACGGGTGGTCTCAATTCATGGAGAATCTTGAGTGGCATGGTAGCCAAGAAATTGCTATACAATCCGTGCTGTAGCTGATCTTGCCATGTATTTGCCTCGGCCAAGTATCGGTCAACCCCGGCTGGGATGCTGAGTCGGGGGTCAATGTACATAGCTATTGCCGCTAGACTCAACCGATTTGATGCTTATAACTTCAGCAAGAGCATCAGTAGTGAGGTCGAATTTTGTCATCACCGTTGACGCTCTTGCACTGCGTCTTATCGCCATGGCTGACAACCAATCCGTAAATTGGTATACCTGGGGATGTGCTGTTTTTGCAGCGGTAGGTTTCTGCTCGACGAATTATTATCGCCAGTTACTGCTCGATTGGAAATTTCAAATGACTAACCTAGGTACAATGCGTGGGTTGGGTCATTGCTGTGAGTATCTGTGTCCCGTTGGATATATGCTAGCATATTGACTGACCTCTACAGATACGGAATCGACTCCGGCGTCATAATAACCGTCATCGCGCAAGAGCATTTTGTGGAGTACTTTGAACCTTTTACAGCAAGCATCAAAGGCGCTGTCGTCAGCACCTTCAATGCCGGTGCAATATTTGGTGTCTTCTTTTCAGGATGGAGCGCAGATGCTCTTGGTCGCAAAAAGACCATCGCTATTGCTGCCGCTGTGGCTTTGATCGCTGGCATCATTCAAGCTGCCTCGGTCCACATAGGCATGTTGATTGCTGGGAGAATAGTGGGTGGATTTGCTGTTGGCATGATGAACATGACCACCCCGATCTATAATTCGGAGATTGCTCCACCGGGAAAGCGCGGAATGATTGCAGGATTGCACGCCCAATTTGTCGGGTTTGGCTTTGCAACTGCCAACGTCAGTCTTTATCCTTTTATATTGCACATTTCGCTCATTAACTGCTCCTAGTGGGTCGGATTTGGTTGCTCCTATGCATCAGGCCAGTTTCAGTGGCGATTTCCACTTGCGTTTCAATGTCTACCGGCAATCATTGTTCTCATCGGCATCTATTTTCTCCCATACTCTCTACGATGGCTGCTTGAAAAGGATCGCGACGATGAGGCTCTTGCTGTCATTAAGCGACTCCATGGCAATATTGGGAACAACGAAAGCTTCTTTCTTGCCGAATATAACCAAATGCGCGAGCAAATCCAATTCGAAAGGTCGGTGGGCAGCGCCGGGTGGCGCGAGGTATTCAAGACCACCGCAAACAGGAAGAGGGTGCTCCTTGCTGTGCTGGTGCAGGTTTTCACCCAACTTAGTGGAATTAACGTGGTCAACTACTATCAGACAGACTTGTACAAGAGCTTGGGTATGAGCGGCCATATCCCGACACTACTTGCGGGGTAAGTGCATATTCTGGGCTGTGCCATACGGTGTTGAACTGTTTCTAACCCGCCCTTATCAAAGAATTTATGGCCTTGTCCCCAATTGTCATACACATACATTTGTATTAATTGCGCTTATGATTCGTTAATAGAGAAAGCAACTTATTATTTAAAAGACTTTTCATTGCCTCTATTAACTGCCCTAACTTTCTTACTTTATTTACTTATATATAGTCTGAATTTAGTCCTTAATATCTTCTATTTATTTATTATTCTTAGGCTAATAGATTTCTTTAGTAAAATTATATTATTTTTTAGTTTTTTTACTAAGCTTATTAATATTAAGATTATATAATATAAATATTATATTAAAAGTCTTTATTTATTATCTTATAAAGCTTTATTAATAAAAATTTAGAAAATTATAAGAAAATATAAAAAGCTTAAATTAAATTAATTATAATTAATTATTTAAAATTAAATATAATATATTTTAATTTTAGATTTTATATATATATATTAATTTAAAAAAATTATAATATTAGTAAATATTAAATATTAGCTTTATAAAAAAATATTAATAGTATATATTTTTTTATTAGGGTTTATAAATTATTTAATTACTATATATTAATATATTATAATCTTAAATTATTAGAATATTAAATTAACTAAAGAGATTATAGTTATTAAGGCCTAAGGCACTAGCTAGGTGCCTAGTATAAATATAATAAAAAGCAAGATTAAGGGTATTATATAATCCTCTTTTAAACACTAAAAGGGGCCTTATTTAGCTAAAATAAATAAAACAATAATCATTATTATAATAAGAAGACCCCTAGTAATTACTACCCTAACTATGACCTTAATTATATCATTTAGTTATCCTAGGACTTACTTATACTAATTAGTAATTAGCTAATTATTTAAACTATAAGATACTATAGATTAATAAGATATTAACTAAAGAGGTATTAAGCTAAGTTTTTAATAGGATTTACCCTAATAAATAAAAAGCTTATTATATTAACCTAAATAATATTATAATTTAAGGCTAAGATACTTTATTAAAAGAGACTTTATTATAATTATAATTAAGTTTCTTATATTTATTATATAGAAGATCTTTTTTATTGATTTTTTTGATATTTATAAGTATATTTATTAATCTTAAGAGAAAGCTACTAATATAAAGAGAAGCTTAAAAACTATAATATCCCCTATTAAAGCCAAGAATCCCTACTTTGAAAATAATTTAAGATAATTAGAATATTAAAATCTATACCTATACTAGAGCCTATACCTATAAAGACCTTAAAAGCTAAGAAAGAAAATAAGAAAATAAATAAGAATATA
>JAKZGU010000169.1:0-72842 GCA_022837005.1 Calonectria pteridis
CTTATTAATTAATATTAAATATTAATATTCTTATTATTTATATTTATTATATTATAATTATAAAGAAAAATATAGTTTATAGTATTAGTTTTCTTAATATTATTATTTTTAGTTATAATAATCCTATAATAGTATTTTATATTTTTAGTTTAGTTATTTCTAAAATATATATAGAATTAATTAGAATTACTAAGAAATAAAAAGAAATCTATAAATAATAATAATTTAGTTTTAATAATACTAATAGCTAGGATAATATCTAAAGTAATACTTAAAATAATACCTAGGATAATAGCTAAGATAATAATAATAATAATAAAATTCTTAATTTATAGACTAAATAATAAATAATTATTATTGTTACGGATCTAAATGAGTGTATGAGGTATGTTGTATTAAGGATCTATAGCAGCTAGAGCTGCCTTTTATAGGTAATTACAGCCCCTGTCAGGGGCTGCTGCTAGTAGCCCACAGCGGCCCACAGCGGCCCACAGCGGCAGCCCTAGCAGCTGCCCTAGCGGCTACAGCTGGTATAGCTACTAGCTACCACAGGATGTATAACAATTATATTTTAATTAATATAATTTTAATTTTATTTTAAATATTCTCTTAAATTTTAAATATAATTTTAATTATTAAAATAAAATAATTATAATAATTTTCTTTTATAATCTAATTATTAATTATTATATTTAAAATAATTATTAATTTTTTTTAATATTATATTATATTTATAAATACTTAAAATTACTTAGCTTATAAAAATTATATTTATAAATAATCCTATAAAAATAATCTATTTTTAGATTATATTTATAAAGCCCTTATTATATCCTAATTATACCTATAAATACCTATATAATCTATAGATATTTCCTTTAGCTTATAGGACTACCTATTTTTAAAATGGGTACCCATGGCTACCTATGGGCTAGGTATGATATACTCTACTGCATGGGTAGAACAATGAGTAATTGTGTCAACACTCAATATGAGAGCTCTAAATGGATCTACCATCGGGCTTAGAATAGGAAAGGCACATCCTACTGTTTCAAGCATCGTGCTCATTGCGGGGTTCCAGCGCGCTGTCGACTTCACACCCCGAGACCATTTCGCTACTTTCGCTCACTTCCAAGCTGCGTACTAATTTTCTCTCCCTTTTTCTTCCTCATCTGATTTCTCTTGATAAGTCGAGCCCCGAGCCAATCGGTGCCTCCATAATTCTTGTCTCCTCGGGCCTTAGATTGTTTCCCGTTACCCGCTGCGCCAATTATTGCACCACCAAGTCTGCCAGACACTCCCCAGCTTGGTCCGGACGATCTCAACTCTCGGACCCCTCACGCCCCGAAACTCAGTACATGCGTGTAATAGAAAGCACTCCGCCAGCGCTGCGCACAGAGTTTCATGCGTCACAGCCAGACCTGGTAGCGTCGGGGCAGGCGAATATGGGAGTTCCCTTGGAAGACTTCGCCAACGAAGCATGGGAGCTCCCGACTGCAGAAAAAGCCAGACTGAGCAATGAGATTACCATTAAGCTGGTCCTTGAATGTTGAGACACATTTAAGGATCCAAAAACAGAGACATTCCATGTTTTTGAGTCAATGTTCAGGAGGATGATACTTGACAGCACGGGAGACGCATAACAGCATGGTTGGGAAAAGCCTTGCACCGTGTCAATGGTTTTAATTGCAATTAGACCTATTTCTTCTTTTAGGAGGTTTACTTGGATGAATCCTTCATTGGATATTGAGTCCGTCGCTTCGGCCTTGACAGCTTTGTGGTGAGGTGCACAAATCATGACGAATTGCCTCATACACCCCGGCCGCTTACTCATCGCCCGGGTTTTCGATCGCGAACTATCACTTCTCAAACCCACACTCCGAGACGGGAAATTTTGGCTACTACTCGTCACCGGCATCTTGCTATGACGACATGAATTCCGCATGATATGGAAGATTAGTACGGGATTGTTGTTGCCTGCGTTGCCCACTTTATCCCATTCCCACGCCGAAATCAATTAGGCTGCTGGGTCTTCCATGTTCGGCCTCTTCAAGCCGCACAAAGCATTGCAATTTTGTATATTTAATTCGAATTTTCGAATGCATCATTATATTTGGGTCCTGCACCATCACTGACGGAGAAGCAAACGTCTCGGTGTACTTGAAACCCGGGCGAGAAAGACCTAACAAATCCCGAACAAAGAGAATCGCTTGGTGCCGTACGGGGCAGAAGAGTTTCATCCAGCTCAACGTCCTGGCCTATAGTGAGCGCGCATCATTGAATCTCTGAACAATTTTCTTTCTTGGCTGCAATTTAGTTATCAGCCGTTCCAAGTAGTTGGTGTAGTCGTAATCATTTGTTGTCGTCGGATTGCGGGTGGTAAGTAATTCTGGGTCAACTCCGATTAATAAGCGGCCGTAGGCCCTTTTTGTCCTGGTTGGCTTCGAAATGACGAGGCCTCCCCATTTGTCTTCTTATCGAAAGGTGCATTCGCGACACTCGTATGAATCCAGAAGAGGTTGGCCATTAACCTCAATGATCTGCCCAAACATTATCTAACCCTAACCGTTGCTCTCTTTCACATTAACTTTTACATCTGTTTGCCTGCGGGATTCGCGGAGTCGTTCAACGTTCAAGGTCTCGGTTTCGGGTCGCTTTCTAAAAAGCCGGAGTTCAATTTCAAGTGGGATAATTTTTTTTAATTATTCTGTCTGTTATCAACTGACTTATGGGACGTTCAAGGGTGGTGTCGTAGCCAACTTGCTGGCCCTTCGGGAGGTTTAGAGGCCATTCCCGCTTTGTCAGCGGCAAGATCAATTGCCCGGACATTTCAGATTCGCACCCGATTCCGCTCCATTCACGTTACATTCCACACATTGGGTTAGTTCATCGTAGTTTTGTCTTCGGCTAATAAAAAGTACTGCATGGTAGTATCCGGGGTGCTGATCAATACTGGACCCGATGTGTTGTATTTATTGGTCGCCGTGGCCTGGTCTTGGCTGGCTCCCAATAACCTGAAAAGAGTTCAGGCCGTTTGGTTCTTTTTCGCTTGTTTAGCCTATTTTCTCGGATCGAAAGTTTGAGCGAAGCGACCCAGAAACACCGAGCCTATGTCGAATACTCACAGTTCTGGCCAGCTGGCCGATACTGGCGAGGCTATTCCTACGACGCGAACATCCGTTTCCTTGACCAGGGGACGCGAAGATGACAATGATGACTCTTCTCGAACGCAAACGTCGATCGTCGACCTTCCTAAAGCCACTAACGAGGACGAACAGGAGCAAGAGCGTAGATCAAGTCTTGTGCAAGGTCTAGCGCGAGTATTCACATCTCATAGTCATGCCTCTGGCGTGACTGGCAGCAATGAAAACGTGTTCACGGCACACCCTGACCCGGATTCTCCACTCAACCCCAACGGCCCAAAATTCGATGCTCGAGCCTGGGCCAAAGCAGTTGTCTCTGTGGTCGAGAAGGGAGGTACTTCGTTCCAAACCAGCGGTGTTTGCTTTCAAAACTTGGACGTTTTCGGATACGGCACTCCCACCGACTACCAAAAGACCGTTGGCAATGTCTGGCTCGAAGTCCTTGGTCTGGCGCGCAAGGCCCTCGGTCGTGGCAGTAGCCGCATTGATATCCTGCGCAACTTTGACGGCATTGTTCAGAGCGGAGAGATGCTTGTGGTCTTGGGCCCTCCTGGTGCCGGCTGCAGCACCTTTCTGAAAACCATTGCGGGCGAAACGAACGGAATATACATCAACGATGATTCCTATGTGAACTACCAAGGAATCTCCTCAAAGGAGATGCACACGCAGCACCGAGGTGAAGCCATCTACACAGCCGAGGTCGACGTCCATTTCCCCATGCTTACGGTCGACGAAACACTTACGTTTGCGGCCCACGCCCGTATCCCGCGACAGCTACCTGATGGGGTTAACGAGAAGCTTTACGCAGACCATCTCAGAGATGTGATCATGGCCATGTTTGGTATAAGCCATACCAAGAACACAAGAGTGGGCAATGAATATGTCAGAGGAGTCTCTGGGGGCGAGAGGAAGCGCGTGACCATTTCAGAAGCTGCGCTTTCTGGCTCCCCCCTGCAGTGCTGGGATAATTCCACCAGAGGCCTGGACAGTGCCAACGCCATCGAGTTTTGCAAGACGCTGCGACTTCAAACCGAATTATTCAATACAACCTGCGCTGTTTCGATTTACCAGTCGCCCCAAAGCGCCTACGATCTCTTCGATAAGGCCCTTCTCATCTACGAAGGTCGGCAAATCTTCTTCGGTCGGGCGGATATGGCAAAGCAATATTTTATCGATTTAGGATTCGAGTGCCCCGCGCGTCAAACCACTCCCGACTTCCTGACCTCGATCACGAGTCCGCAAGAACGCATCGTTCGCGCCGGGATGGAAGGTCGAGTGCCCAGGACCCCGGATGAGTTTGCTGCCGCGTGGAAGAGAAGTGCAGCATACGCAGCATTGCAGGAGGAAATTGAGCAGTATAAAATTGCTCATCCCATTGACGGGCCCGATGCGGAAGCATTCAGAGCACAACGACGAGCCAAACAGGCTCATGGTCAACGGCCAAAGTCTCCATACACCATATCCTACCCGCAACAAATCGCTCTTTGCTTGTGGCGCGCATACCGGCGCCTGATTGGAGGTCCGGATATCACCGTTGGTCAACTTTTTGGCAACGTTGCCATGGGCTTGATCGTCTCATCTGTCTTCTACAATCTTCCTCAAACGTCCTCGAGCTTCTACCAACGAGGTGCTCTGTTATTCTTCTCAGTTCTCATGAACGCTCTGAGCTCGGCTTTGGAAATCCTGACTCTATATGCGCAAAGACCGATTGTTGAAAAGCATGATCGCTATGCTTTCTACCACCCATCAGCGGAGGCGTTTGCGTCTATGCTTATGGATATGCCTTACAAGATATCCAATTCAATCGCGCTCAATTTGGTCCTCTGTATGCATTTAATTCATTCTACTCATTAACCTTGGAGCATAGTCACTTACTAACATGCTCGATAGACTTTATGACCAATTTGCGTCGCGAACCCGGAGCATTCTTTTTCTTCCTGTTCACTTCATTCCTGTCGGTCTTGATCATGTCCGGAATTTTTAGATCAATCGCCTCGGCATCTCGAACTCTATCGCAGGCCATGGTGCCTGCAGCCATTTTGATCTTGGGCCTAGTCATGTTTACTGGATTCGTCATTCCGATCGACTACATGCTGGGTTGGTGCAGATGGATGAACTACATCGATCCAATTGCGTACGCTTTTGAGTCGCTTATGGTAAATGAAGTAAGTTGGAACCATTCTAACAACTCGTGATTCCGCTGACTGTCACGTAGTTTGCTGGCCGAAACTACGAGTGCACGGAGTATGTTCCTAGTTCCAGTGTTGCCGGGTACGAACATGTGAGCGGCGCCAATCGCGTTTGTTCTTCCGTCGGCTCTGTAACCGGAAATAACTTTGTCGCTGGGTCCGACTACATCACATCGGCTTTCCAATACTACCCGAGTCACAAATGGAGAAACATTGGCATCTTGTTTGGTTTCGTGCTGTATGTTGAAGTTCTCCGCTCCGAGCATCTCCCTTCTAACAACAGTTAGCTTTTTCAACGGCCTGTACATCCTGTTGACAGAGATTGTGACGGAGAAAAAGTCCAAGGGTGAAGTGCTAGTTTTCCGCAGAGGACATAGACCCAGTCAATTCAAGGAAGGTAAAGCCGATGTCGAAGCGACAGGAACCTCAGCTGGAATTAAGCCGGCTGTCGGTCAGGTTCAGACCGAAAAGAACGCAGAAGGCAACGACTCCACGCCAAAAAATGTCAATGTGTTTCACTGGAAGTAGGTTCACCATCATCGTTTATCCTTTCTTTTCTAACGACCTTGACAGTAATGTCTGCTATGATGTCAAGATTAAGAGCGAAACACGCCGTATTCTAGACCATGTTGACGGGTGGGTCAAACCGGGTACTCTCACAGCCCTAATGGGTGTATCCGGAGCCGGAAAGACAACACTGTTGGATTGTTTAGCGGAGAGAACCTCGGTTGGCGTGCTGACCGGCGAGATGCTCGTGAATGGAAGAATGCGCGATAAATCATTCCAACGAAACATTGGATACGTGCAGCAACAGGACCTTCATCTCAGTACCACAACGGTTCGCGAAGCCCTCAACTTCAGCGCCCTTCTTCGACAGCCAGCTCGAGTACCCCGGTCCGAAAAACTTGCACATGTGGACGAGGTCATCCGACTTCTCGATATGGAGGAATATGCCGACGCTGTCGTCGGTGTGCTTGGCGAAGGCTTGAATGTGGAACAACGAAAGCGACTAACAATTGGTGTCGAGCTGGCGGCAAAACCACCGTTGTTGCTCTTTGTAGATGAACCGACGTCAGGACTTGATAGCCAGACCTCTTGGGCTATCCTTGATCTCCTTGAAAAGTTGGCCAAAAGCGGACAAGCTATTCTTTGCACAATCCATCAGCCATCCGCGATGCTATTCCAGCGCTTTGACAGATTGTTGTTTCTCGCCAAAGGAGGCAGAACCGTGTATTTTGGAGACATTGGCGAAAATTCAGAGACGATGATCTCGTATTTCGAACGTCAAGGAGCATTCCCCTGTCCCCACGATGCCAACCCAGCCGAATGGATGCTCGAGGCCATTGGCGCCGCCCCAGGATCGACGAGCGACATCGATTGGCACCAGGCGTGGAAGCAAAGCCCCGAGTACACAGCCACACAAACCGAGCTTCAGCGTCTTAAAGATGAGCCACCGGTTGTTGAGTCAGGACCACAGGACCCCTCCGACTTTGACGAGTTTGCAGTCCCTTTCCATGAGCAGCTTTATGAGGTTGCCCATCGCGTGTTCCAGCAATATTGGCGTACCCCTACATACATATATTCCAAGGCTGCTCTTTGTACCGGTATCTCGATGTTTATCGGTGAGTTTCCAGCGATCTTTTCTTTCTGTTGCAACGACTAACTGAGCTCCAGGATTTGCATTCTACAAGGCTCCAAATACCATCCAAGGCCTACAGAACCAGACGTATGCGGTTTTCAATCTCTTGACCATTTTCGGCCAGCTCGTCCAGCAAACCATGCCATACTTTGTTGTTCAAAGAGACTTGTATGAAGTTCGCGAACGGCCATCCAAAGTTTATTCGTGGAAGGTCTTTATGTGCTCGCAGATCATGGTTGAAATCCCATGGAATACCCTTATGTCGGTCATCATGTTCGTCTGTTTCTACTATCCTATTGGATTATACAAGAACGCCGAACCTGATCACCAAGTGACTGAGCGGGGTGCTTTGATGTTCCTCCTTCTGTGGGCATTCCTGATTTTCACATCCACGTTCTGCGACTTCATCATTGCCGGCTTTCAAACGGCAGAGGCTGGTGGCAATGTGGCCAACCTCCTCTTCATGCTATGCCTTATGTTTTGCGGTATTTTGGCGAACCCTGATTCCATGCCTGGATTCTGGATCTTCATGTACCGAGTGTCGCCGTTCACCTACATGACGTCTTCCATGATATCAGTCGCCGTGGCAAATACGGCCGTGGTCTGCGCCGCAAACGAGTATCTCAAATTCTCGCCACCATCTGGCCAAACCTGCGGCGAGTACTTGAGCAAGTACATTGACAAGGCCGGAGGCTATCTGCTAAACGCCAACGCAACAGACACGTGCTCCTTTTGTACCATTGGAGAAACAAACGTCTACCTTGCCAAGTCGCATGTTTACTACAGTGAGCGCTGGAGGAACTTTGGTATCTTCCTCGTCTATGCTTTCTTCAATATTGCAGGTGCCCTCTTTGTGTACTGGCTCACTCGAGTGCCCAAGAAGTTTGGCAAGGCCAAAAAGGAATGAGGTGGAAGTGGATCAAAAATCAGAGCAATGAGGGGCAGCCGTCAACCAGCTTCATAACCCCGCATAACACGTATCCTTCTGAGGTTCAAACACACCAAACATTAGCGTTAGACATAGATCAATTTTAATTTGCTTCGCGTGGATGAGCGTATGCCCAAGAAGTAGCCCGTGGCTCCGACAATTGTGGGAGACAGACAGACGCAGATAGGGTTCGCAAAGTAAACTTCGGAGAAATTTAGGGCACGGAGTGGAGATGAACATCGACAAGTGCTTACCAGCCATCCATCGTTCAACTAAGAACGGTGAGCGAGACGCGGACTCGAGCAGGTGCCCGGTTGTCTTGGAGGAGGACAAAATTGCCCAACAGGGCATCCCGTTTAGAAATTCTGAGTGTAATCTGATCTGCATGTTTTTGTCTGCTCCCCAACCTCATGACACCTGTGTCCCGCGTAATCAGCATGCAATATTGATCACGAGCATCCGCCATGCTCCATGCGCCCATTCCCAAGCGCGTACTGATTGACCTGTGTGTCTGGGAGAGGGCTGGTCCCCAGGCCTCAAAATAGAAAGGGCTCGAACACACCTCCTTATTGATGGCTCCGGATGACGTCAAATCGACTAGGACAAGCCATCGTGGTGCTACCAAAAATCGCTCGCATATCGCACGAACCTCCCCCAGCTTACACGGTTAATTTCTCAGCCAAAGAGAGGGGGGAAGTCGGATTGGAGGCCGCCACCCGCTTGCGCCCGCAAGGGTTCGGAGATGATTCGAGCACCTGATTGAACAAGGGAGTGCTAAGCTTCTCGCTAGTTTAGCACCATGATCCACCACACACCACCTCTGGGAGCTTGGCATGCGGGGAGCCCTTAGTGTCCGACTGTCTTGCAACACCAGATTTCCTCATCAGTACGCGGGCGGCCAGTTAGCACGATACAATCGCATGGCCAGGATCCGTCCACTTCTATCCCCAATCCAGGACAGCCCGGGGACCACTCTCACGGGCAATGCACAAAATGCCTCACCAATTCTTTTTTGGGGGGCATTTTCATGCTAACCTCGTTGCTTATCAGAAACAGCCAGGAAAGAGCGGCAAAATTAAGAATTTCCCGAGCCCTGTGCGTAACTTCACGCCGTGTCTCGACCATGTTCAAAAGGAGGCCAGATCGCCCACCAAACTCGAATTCTAGATTCCCTTCTCTACCAACTTTAATACTCTTATTTTGCACTGCCCTCATCAAATGGACCCTGGCCCTACCGGCTCTCATGGCTACCAACCAACCGACGAGTTGTCTCTCGCTGCCGCAGACGGCGATGAGCCTCCCGAAGGTATACGTGCGCCCCTCGTGCCCATTGTCACCATCAACTATGGATCCAGAGTGAACAGCCCCGAGGTCAACGATGGCCCTGGTGAAACAAGCTGGCCCATCAAAGGTACGTTGCCGCCGTGGCGGGAAACGCCCTCCCTCCCCCCACTCCCGGCCAGGCCACTGCTGATCAATGCCACCCCGTGGACTAGATGCTTTCCTCAGTCTCGCCACCATGTTGCCTCTGGTGCGCGGCAGCTTCCGACCCAAGTCCGAAGCGCATTTTCAGCGACGCCGCGAAACCAGCCAAGGCAGGTCTCACACCCCGAACGCTACGTTCATGAGACAGCTTTACTCCATGCTGTTCTCGTCATGGATCAATGTTCTACTGGTGTTTGTCCCATTAGGGGCCATCTCATACATGGCGAAAATGAACGCGTTGCTGGTATTCACCTGCAACGCCATCGCCATCGTGCCGCTCTCTGCTCTTCTCACTGAAGCGACAGAGCGCATCGCCGCCACGGCTGGTGATACTATTGGCGCGCTTCTAAACATCAGCTTTGGCAACTTGGTCGAGCTGATTTTATTGTAAGTATTCTGTACGCTTTTTTCTGCACTCGTTCAATGAGGTTAACATTTTGTAGTGTGTTAGTGCCAAATTTTCCTGTTCACTGCAGCCACCACTAACAGAAATAGCATCGCTCTCGCAAACAACCAGGTTCGCATAGTTCAAGCCTCTATTCTAGGGTCGATTCTCGTCAACCTGCTGCTTATCCTGGGTTCCGCCCTTGTGGGCAGCAGCATGGCCAACCTCGAACCTGTATACAACACTGTAGAAGCTCAGCTGCTTGCCTGTCTTCTGTTTGTCTCGGTCTTTGTCATTCTGATGCCCGTATGTTTCGTGCATTGACTTGTACCAACCCAACGACTAACCGCTACAGACTGCATTTGCCCAAACTCTACGAATTCCAGAGCACAGCCAAGGTGTTGTTCTCAAGATGAGCCGAATCTCATCTTTGATGATCCTGCTCATCTACATCATATACTTTGCTCACGAAATTCGATCGCGTCAATCCGAAGACGTCCCAGTTACTAAGGCAGATGAGGTAGACATCGAGGCTGCCCAAGCCAGCCAGCAGCACACCGAACCCGAGTCATCCTTCAACAGCTTCTCGCATCTGCAAACCCCAAATAACTCGCAGACTTTACCTCCCCGGACAATTCGATTTGCCGACGAAAGCGAGACAGATCATACCAGGTTGCATTCTGCGTACAAGTCTAACAGAGATGATGTGGAAATGGCCGAATCGGTCGATGCAGGAAGCGAGTACGACTATCGAGGGCGACGCGGTAGGGATGGCCCAGGTGGAAGCACCCTGCCAAGTCCCTACCAGCCGCTCCTCTGGCGTAGACACTCCCGTTCAATATCACTCGGTTCCAGCCGGGGATATCACAGTCGAGACTCTTCCTTGAGTGGCAGACGTAGTGTCACCTCAGCCTTCCATATACTGAGGGACAACCGTGCTGACATGGACCAATTGGTGCATCGTCACTCCGATGTAGACGGCTCCACAGCCGACCAGGCGGCTTCGATCGCCATGCTGATTCTCTCCTCGGCCGTCATGTCTATCTGCGCCGAGTTCCTCGTGAGCACCATTGATGAAGTCACCCACGAAGGCGGCCTATCCGAGTCGCTCATCGGTCTCATTATTTTGCCCATCGTCGGAAATGTGGCCGAATATGCGACCGTCATGGCCGTGGCCCTTAAAGACAAACTAGACCTTGCCATTGCTGTGTCTGTCGGCTCGGCCATCCAGATTGCTCTCTGCGTCACGCCTCTGACCGTTCTTGCGGGCTGGGTATTGCAGAAAGACATGTCCATCACATTCAACTCGTTCGAAATGGCAACACTTCTCGGTTCGGTCCTCATGGCGAATTTACTCATCCTGACTGAAGGTGGCTCGAGCCTTCGCACGGGCGGTTTAAAGGGTGCCTTGATGTGTCTTTGCTACGCTATCATTGGGTGAGTTTATGTCGTTGGCGATTTTCGGAACTTTTTCTAATAATCGACTAGTTTAGGTGCATGGTTGGAACCAGCTTTCAAAAGCTAACCTTACAGGCGCACTAACACTGGTTGAATCTGGTTGGGGAATTATGAGGGTATTATTTATCGGTCGCTAACATAGTATATCGATTGAATAATATTTTTAAACCCCAGAATACCATTTTCTTTCTTTTGCCCTACATCCATTCATAAAATTAAAATCCAGCGTCGAGTTGGGGATGCACTGCGCCCACCCTATAGCAACAAGGTTGGCCGATCAAAGAATGTGGGCTTGTGGCCCCGCCGCGCCACAACACCATCACCAAAGAGGGATCCCTAAATAATGCATCCAAGCACAGCGATGCATCATCATTTATTTGATTGGCCCCAGATTATCCAGCGCAGTCAGTTTTCACGATGGTGGATGCGACGCCAACACAGAGGATCCGGTTTCTCATTCTTCCGATCCGCTAGACAGGGTTACTTGGCTAGCGCTACCAGCTGGATCAGGTCGGGCTGTTTAGTGCTTTGTTTGGGCCGAGGCTGTGACATACGGAGCATCATCCTGGTAGCTGAACAACAACCAGTGGGGGGTGGCAGCTCCTTAAATTACCACTCTGGCCACTCCACCGGGTCTGACTGGTGTCTTCCATTTGACAAACCGAGCAAGTTTCCCGCCAGTCGATATGACGGCAGCAGCAATACGCAAGGTTGGCGACTTGCGGAACGAGTTTGCCTTTCTCAAGTATCGCACAACCCAACAGCCCAACGACGAAGCTGCCGAAATAACGGTGAGGCACAACGCTTACTGGACGTACTGCGGCCCTCTTATCCCCTCATCCGGCCAGGAGGCCACTCTCCCGGACAACTTCTACGACTTTGCGGCATCAACATTTACGGGGTCGATTTTGCCCACCCTTGTGCCGTTTCTTCAGTTCCTCAACACGCTGATCCTTGCGAGTGGTCTCGGCCACTATCTCATCACCATTCGCGCCACAACCCCCACGGATGAGTTCGACAGGCCTCGGTGGCACACGGACGAGCTCTTCTTCGGCGACGGTGCCAAGGGGAATCTTCCTGGTATCGGAATAGGTTTGAATTCAAATTACAGGAAAAGAAAGAGCATCTCCAAAGTATCTGGGACCAACTGGAAAATCTGCACAACGCTTCTGGGCCCGTCGACGCTTTTCATTCCCCAAAAGCACCAGTATGAAGCCAGAAGCAAGCAAGAGGCTGCGCGGATAGCTGCTAGCACCGACCATACGTGCATCTCCATCAGGTGCGTTGGGTGCGCTTCAGCGGCAGACTCTGTACGAGAAGAGCTCGAGGCGAACCTAGCATCGTTCGGTATCGAAGCCCCGTCGCCTGAAGAATGCGTGCTATTCCGCGTGGGTAGGGATGGTGGAGCTATGCACTCGGAGCCTCGCATGAGCGAGGATGATCGCGGAAGAATATTCGTCAACGTTGTGCCTGGGACCGAAGCAGAACTCCGAGAGTTCATGGAGAAGTGGGGGATGGAGTTTCCAAGACAATGGTGGATTGGAAGCTATGTTTTTCAGCCTCAGAAATGAGGGATTTGCAATTTTCCGCGGATGGATATATTGAAGGAACATTTCAGTGACAGCGTATGGCATTATGCAACGTCTTGAGATTCGTGTCGCCCTCGAGGATAAATGAGGGAGGGCGCATATCGAATCATGCATTTTCACAAGACATTATATCAAGCGTATATCATTAGTTTCAATTCTACTGGGGTTTCTCAGCTCAAGATGAATACTGTTTCAACTTGGTATATAAACCATTCAGCGAAATAACTCATCCGGGGATGCCAAATGGGATCTTGCAACCACCCTGCTGTACCATTGGTATACCAAGCCTCTTTAAAGGCTTGAAAACTACCAGCGAAAGCTCATTTATCAGTTCACGACAAACTTCGGTAATGGCCGGGGTTAATGAGCGCCACTTGGTAACGAGGATTAATCTGCAAATCATGAACCAGGGTGATTCTGTGGAGTGCATCAGATCCGCCACCGCGATGGCATCGGTATCGGGAAGACGAACAATCAAAGCTCCACGGATGGAATCCCCGTGCACTCTTGGTCACTTGCGGCGGTTTACAGTCTAAAAAGCTCAAATGGCACCAATAACGCGTCCTCCCGTCCACCCAGTTCGTCTCCGCGGCGATACGCTCCGATCTAGCGGAATTAGTGGCCGCCGCCCACACGCGATGCAAGGCAGGGAACATGGGCCCCGGAACCACCCCTGGTCGTGATTGACGCACGATGGATAAGCGATCATTTGAGGAGAAATACAACCCCCGAATGATTGTCAGTCCGACACTTTGCTGTGTATGGCTTTGCCAAAAAGAACATAAGTCTTAGTGTTTTGAGTTAAAGAATAAATAAAGTGATATCTAAATAAATTCATTGTTCAGATAATCTCTTAGGGCTTTTTATGATTATTTTTATAAAGAAATGGTACTTGGTTATTGTGATAAGATCAACTTGTGCAGTGGCCATAGTGGGGAAGTACCTCTGTTACGATCATCCAAGGGTTGGATTGTACGGGTTGCGTATGTAGCTCTTTTACTTCGTTAGGCAAATGTACTGCTCAAAAGAGCCCAAAGGGCAAAGATTCTACACCGGCCAGATTTTCCTCCGCCTCCTCTTCAAGACACCGGTCGCAAGTACACGAGAACCGAAATTGCTCTTCCACCCACTGCTTTCTTTCCCTAATATCCAGTTTTTGCGTCAGGTCAAAATATGTAATGAGGCATTCTTCGTCTGTTAAGATATCTCGCGCGGCGGTATATACCATTCGTCCCTGGCTGTCGGGCTTGTGCGTAACCTGTGTCGAGTTGGTCAATGCAATTCTCCAGGATGCGAATGGATCGCGCAAGGAGTGCGGGGGAAGACTTACATTGGGCGCACATGAATGATTGAACATGGCGGCTCTGGGATATACGCTCACCCCGTAACATTCGCCTCTTGCGACTGGACGATCGGGCATGTACAGCGGGCCAGTGAGTTTTGGGTAGAGGCCAAAGGTATTGGTCTCTTCCCTACATAGGATAGTGAGGACGTCATCAGGGCTGGGTAGACCGGGTAGCAGGGAGGCGTCGTTAAGATACGACGCGGTCAATCGCTTCCAGTGGACCAATTGTGATTCTGGCCACGAGTCAAGATACGCACAGCATCCCTCGAAAGCCTCCCAATTGCGCCTGAACTTGCTTTCCCAAGGATACTGGGAGGCCGGTTTTGAGGCTTTGTTGCTCATCTCTAGATGGCGTCCGGCAAGGATACGAACAATGTGCCAGAGGGTGATGAAGTCGTAGTGGGTTTCTTGGCGAAGCATCGTGTCGGCGTGCTTCTTAAGCCACATGCACTCAAATTCATGACGGTCCTGGTCCGCAATCCGGCAGGCCTCATTGCACCAAGCGACCTGATCGAAGCAATTTCTGGTGCATCGTTGACTTTGACTTGCTTGTACTATCTGTCGCGAGCACGCGAGGTTGCTGCAGATGAGTGCATCGCTACTATTCTGTTCCACAACGGGCACAATGGCGTAGGAGGTGTCCACAAGAAGTACCGTGCCCTCCTTGACGGGCTTGGACACGCGCAGCAGCCTGCCCTTGAGCGGATCTTGCCCCGGGGTTAGGTGGGGATGACAATAAAAGTCCGAATCATGAGGATTCAGCTCATTTGGGGCCCCAAGCTTGAGCTTCGGGGGCTGGGGTGTGATAACGAGCTGTTGTGATAGCATGTTTTCGCGGCGAGTCTAGCGACGGGAGAAAATGGGAAAAAAGGCGAAAGAAGGGATGCGGAAATGAACGACCGCGCTGCTCAGGGTGAACCACTGGGGACTTGGATTCTCGGGGTCCCCCCCAATCAGGTTAGCTGAAGCTCATGATAATGGAGAAGCGGTGATGTCGTGGCTCAAGGTAACCGCTTCTGGCTTAAGCTCATCTCTGTGGCAAAGTTTGAATGTCTCGTTCCTAGGTCTAGAACGTCCGAAGAAGGCTTAGTGAGGGTCTCACGACATGCACATGAAGTCCGTGTTTTTTTTTAATGCTGATAAGATGGCACCCCGTGATTTGCCCGCCGGAATCTTATCGCGTGCATAAATCAATGCATTATTTTGTCAACGGTCACTGGGAAAAAGCAGCCTGTCGTAGGTCAATTGGCTGTCTTATGTGCAAAGCCCTGAGTGAAACGGGTCACAGCTCCACTGTGAATGGTGGCATTGAGTGGAGCAATACGACGCGTGCTGAGGCTGACGCTAATGATTCGATAAGCTGGACCCGGCCGTGTTCCGGCAAACAAAGTGGGCACCCGCCTCACCGGTAAGTATTTTCTGGTGAGATTTTGAGCACTGGAAATATCATCGAATGCAATGGATCAATTCACTCTCAACCACAGCTATGCTCTACTTCTAGTAAAAAACCAACCAGTTGGCTCGACCAGATGACCTAGTAATGAGGCCACAAAGGTGGCACACAGCTAGTGTTCAGCAATAGGTGTGATCGTGAAAATCTTTTCGCTCTGACCGAAAGGACAATCAGCTTAAATCCCCTTACGACAACCTTTACTCCTGTGAATCGAGTGTGAAATCGACTTTGATCCTCGCCCAATAAGCGAACAATATTCTTCAAGCACAGATAAATGCCGGCAGATAGAAACGCAGGTCCGATCGTAAGGCAGCATATCTAGATAAGAAAGCCATCCTCGGACCATTGGTCTTGCCAGCTCATAATGTGCCCAGCGTAACCGATTATGTTGGTGATAAAGCCAAGGGCCATTGCAGTTAGGAAAGCTAATGTGAATTTAGACCTATGACAGACGAAGTATGTCGCCACAAAGGCTAGTAGAGAGTAGAGAGAAGCCGAAGATTCCAACAAACAATGAATTAGCGGCGATCGAAAGGCGATATGTGTACCGTGATGTGCGAATCATCGTTATCGTCCTTGAGGTCCAGCACGTCTCAAGTCAACACAATAAGCTTCACACAATATGGTTTGAACAGTTGGGCTGCGATACAAAAAGAAAGTATCGCAGGTCACGGTGGGGGTCGAACCCACAATCTCCTGATTCGTAGTCAGACGCCTTGCCATTGGGCCACGCGACCATGTTATTTGATTCACAGTTGATGCACTTGGCTGCCAAACCTCTGGTGTTGGTGCGTGAATTCGGGTTCCCAGGCGGGAAAGTAACAGTAGATTTCGGCATTTATGAAGCTTATCTTCTGTCTGTTAGGTGAAAAAGCTGACTGATTATAAATGGATTGCTTCACGTCACCTTCCCTTCTACTCTTTGCTTTAAATATCGGCGCACTTTGCTCTTTTCCCGCTTATCCACTGCTTCTCCTCTGGAAAAGATATCTCCGTATTGTGTTCGCTTGATACACTTGTGGACTTTCTTGTCCATATGAGGAGCCCGGGATCCCTTAATTAGTTGCTCGTCAGCTATCGCTGCCACCCAGTGGACGTAACTTGGCCATGAGGGCGGCCCCGTGTCCATTTCGCTAGGAGACGTATCAGACAGATGAACTAGGAGATGGTCCAAAATAATTCGATTTATACACGTCCCTTTGAACTCGTTTTCATCGTCAGGCGCTCTGTAAGAAACTATTGGTATCGAGTCATATTTGGATGAAGCTGATCTCATGTGCCCACTGAAGGCATTTCGGGGATGGGAATTTTGGCGGCCGAGGAACAGCCACGTTTGACGAAGAATTCTTTCCCTTTGAAGAGATTGGTCCATACCATGGTCGTAATAGTGTTTTACCAGTATCATGCTTGCAAAATGAGGGCTTCGCCGCGCTGCATGTCTGGAAACGACATGTAAAAGCACAATGCACCTTCGGAACCAACAAGGTAATCCCTCAAGGCCATAGTGTGAAGATTGAGTTCGGCTATTTGCATTTCTAGCATTCTATGGTCAGAAACAGCCCCTCCTAATCCCGCAGGCGATACCACGGCACTGTTAGTGTCATTCAGTGAACAGTCTTTGACTATGTCATTCCTGATGGAGTGAACTACGAGAGATAGTGCATCGTAGCAGTAATAATGCATATCCTTTTTGCCACTATAGAACTTTCCAAAGCCTTAAAGCGGCCATAGAAGAATCAGGCGCCAGCTGTCGTCCCTTGCTGTCATGTTGACTGCTCCAGAACCGTGAAGGAAGGGCTCAGCTTACCCCGCGTTCATAGAAGCAGCGCGCGGCCACTTGCGACATCGTGGCGAACCACTGCTCACTCTTAGGCGTTGGAGGCACACCGGACGGTCTCCGATGAAATTACTGCGGCTTTTGTGGCTGTGCAGAGTGATGCTAATGGTGATAAGTTGCTGTTCAGCTGGCCTGTCTGAATGCTGAATAGTTTTTCTGTCAACCAATTGAATTCATTTGAATTCGGCGCGTAGGGTCGCGTTATTTTTGCATTAGAACAGCAGGTGAAATAAGATCCAGAGACTGATATTGGGAATTGTTACTTGTTGATTTCCGTTCTTCTCGCTCGAGGAGGACTAAGTCGGTGCCTCGCTAGCTGAGCACAGCCACCATTAACAGCCAGCTAGCTAGTTGGCGCCTTTGCAGGGGTTATAAAAGTATCCTGATCGCCATTAACGCAGGAATGGCAACCCATTCTGCCTCTAGCATCACGTGCACAAGTTATGTGGCGCCAGGCTGACTGCATCATCTGTTCTCATAATTTACTGCACCGTCCATCTGTATGCCTGAGCAACCTCAAGTTCTTGTGGGGGATCGCGCATCGCGGCCTTGCTCGGCAACAATGAATCCCCTCAACGTCAGCTCTTCCCTCACAGGCCTTCGCCGGGCAGCGAGCGACATTTACAATCTTCTAGAGCTGGCATCTCAGGTCAAAAATGCTCCGGCCGCCATCTGCGACGCCAAGAACGAAGTTGGCCATTCCAAGCTGGCTCTGCGATCCGTGGAACAATGTCTAAACCGCATCCTTCTGCTTAACGCTGAAAGAACTTCTCTCATCCAAGTTGACGAAATACGAGCCGTATTGGCAGGTGCTATGATGGTCTTTTCCGATTTTGAAAGTATGCTCCAAACAATTAATCAGTTGACGCGGATCCGGATGACTGTTGTATGGCCAAAGTACTTGAGGTCTATCGAAAGCCACTTGGCTAAGATTAACCGCTACAACACGTCGCTACTAATAATGACAAATATTCTGCAATGGTATATAGATATTCTGTGTTGATTGGAAACGCAACTGATCAGATAAACAGTGAAACGCAAATGGAGGCATTAGAAAGTCAACGCAGCCTTCAATCTTTGAATGAGGAGATACTGGACGAAAATGAATCACTCAGACGATTGATTAATGAATCAAAAGATTCCTTCGATGCTGTTAGAACGTTCAAAAGACGAGTTTCCGACAGTGAATCTCTAATCCGCCCAGAAAGCGATGATGATGATGCTATCACAATTCGCGATACCAACATCAGGGGTATGGTGAATGACCCACAGAAGCCTTCTGGCACCAAAGCCATCTTAGGCTTCTCTTTTGAGAGCATCCTCGAACAGTCGTGGGTTTACAAACGAAACCAGCGAAACGAATGCGATTGTTCATTTATCAGCTCCGCGCAACGTCCGCATGCTTGGTCTGTCTTCTCGGGTTTCAGCCTGGCCGATGTTTCAGTTTTATCAGTCATAGCTATGCCGATAAGCTGCCTGGACATTACAAATGGAAGGCATTACAGGGTTGAACCTGAAAAGGAGAAACCTCTAGAACGGGCAGAGGAACCTTGCACCACCAAGCTGAGCAACAAAGACTCCGAGCTATTAAATGCACTTAAGCTAGGACCTTCCAGTTTTGTGTTTGAGTTTGTCTCAAATCTTCAGCTAAATAGTGGTATGAACGGAAGCAGGGATGCCGGCCGCTCAATGGTGCAAACTTGCACTGACAATCAAGCATTGCAAAAGTCTTCGGAAACGATTCAACCTCAGACGTCAAATGGTACAACGCACAGAAATGATATTGATGACCCCCGTACTGTTGTTTCAGAGGGAAAACTGGATATGGATAAGAATGAAAATCTTATTCAGGATGTATTTCTATGTAGAGGATGTGGCGAGGTTTGTTGCAAAATTAGCCCACTGAGTTCTCTATCAGGGTTGCTGATGACATTGTATCACAGATTCTGGAGGAAGGGAAAGCGTTTGAATTGGGTAAGTCTTTTTTCGGTTGGAGTAAATAAACTTCGCTAACATACTTCAAGCCGGCAATCGATGGCATCTTGATTGCTTCCGGTGCACTATGTGCAGCATCCTCATCGACAGCGAAGCCAATCTACTCCTATTAAGAGATGGGTCTCTCATATGCGACAGCTGCACATACGATTGCTCGAGTTGCCATCAAATTATTGAGGATCTTGCTATTCTCACTGAAGATCAAGCATTTTGCACAGCATGTTTCACATGCAGAAACTGCAAAAGCCCAATGCTCGACTTTACCTATGCCAAAACCCCGCAAGGCATGTTCTGCATGGATTGTCATGGGTCGATCATGGTTCAAAGAAGAAAAAAGGCCCTACCTAAGCGCATCACTCAAAAACAGTAGAATATTTTTATAATCCTTGGTTGGTTATTCAAAATCAATATTTCTGCGGAATGCATTTTCTCATATTTATAGAATGGACTTGATAATGTATGATGTTTGAAAAAGAAAAAGGTTGCCGCAAACCGCCCGGTCTTCTGGTTTGCCTAAAGTGATATCAAGCCTCGATTCACTCATTGTCAGCAAACAAATGCGTCAAATCGTTCCGCTTCACTGCTTGGCGACGGAACATAGCTCAAAATAAATATTTATGCAGTATAAGTGACCATTAAATTGCTGTATGTCAAGGCGCGAGTGATTGCCTTCCCCATTGCTCTCGTCAATGCTTTGCATTGAATTATATTGTCAAGATTGATACAAAGAATCAACTTGGCCTCCATAGTTGTGCTCGTCCAAACACTGCGCTGTTGCATTTTCGTTATCGTTGGACAAGCTGTCCTTCAGGACAAGCTACTTCAAACCCTGAAGGCAGCATCGTTCTCAAGTGGCAGTCTTGACATGCCGAAGCTCGCCGGGGCGAGCGCGACGAAACTAGGATCCATGGGGTCTCCAAAAGACCCGAAAAAAGTCCCTATAGCTTATAATAGTGCTTTCACTCGGGTTTTTCTAGTTGCGGCGGTTATATCGTCCCTTACTGTTTTCGGAGTCTGGCTTATTGAATGGAAGAGTGTCAAGCCCAACAAGGAACAGCCTTGAAAGAAGACTGTTTAGACAATTTAGAAGCGTAATAAAATCATCCCTGTAATTTGTGGACAAGAGTATCAAGAGACAAGTCTGAAGTAGGGAGTCTTGCTGGTAGCACTTGATGTTGCCTTGACCTGGCCAATAGGCTCTGGGAGGGAAGTCTTCGGTCACAGTCATCCATATTGATCTCGGATAGCTTTGCCATGGATGGTGCTATAAAGTAAACATCAGCAAGGAGCTTTGACTGGCTCCGTAGCATCGACCCTACATTATGCGATCAAGCCTCGTCGAACTTTGTCCCATTACCAGGGTCCCAAGATCGGTATCCCCATAAACAGAGAACTGATGCCAATAATAGGTCCAGCAGTGATGGCAGTGGGGGTTTCGATAACCATATCGATGGCCGAGCCTGTGCAAGAAAGCATGGTCCCGAGTCCCTGATTGCGCAGCTAGCCCAACTTAGCACACTAATTTCGCTACTTCATCGTTCGGGAGACGATCTCAGTGGGGACTGTGCATGGGCCTCGTTCTCGAGCCATGTCGAATCAGACACAGATGGACCCTATCTTGAACAACAGTTGCCCCTCATTGGTGATGCTGTCTTTGAATCTATCGCGGTGTGGCCATCTCGTGGGCCTGTACACATCACTTTGTCTTGCTGCTCGTCTCACACGTGCCGGTCTCTGGCACCCGAGATCGCGACCTCAAGTGACTGGCTGTACCGCCTCTTTTCCACCTCGTATCGACTTATCGAGCTTGTGCGGCCTGCACCTGCACCCGTGCCTCTGGCCTCGTCAAACACAGCCATTTCAATCTCAGGGTCTGACTCTACGGACGCTTTTCTTGAATTTGTTAGCCCGCCGCCGAATACAGACAGAAGCGCATTTCTAGGTTCTGATTCGGCTGAACTGTCAGCGGTTGACGCCTGTGCGTCAAACGCTAGTATTGGCGCCAGCAATGCGATACGACATCTGCCGATGGCCAATCACACCATGCTGCTAGAAATGTACTGCAACATACTGGGCCTGTTACAACGATACATGGACCAAGTAGTCTCGGAAGGAACAGCACTGTCGCTGATGACCATCAGACTGGCATCTGTCGTGCAGATCTGCTCATATCTCATCGGCCGTCAGCGTCATGCGTAAGAGTTGTATCCGATGTCACCCAGCGGCCGCCTAGCGAAAGCGGAAACTGCCACTGATACGACGGCAGAATCCATTAGCGCCATTCGTGCCCAGGTGCAGAAGCAAATCATACGTCTGCAGCAGATGGTTCAAGTGTAAATTTCAACAGTGTTGCCCGTCCGACATGATGCCTGACATGGCTGAATTCGGATTTGGGAACAGGAGTCACAGTCATGTCTTCGCGCTGCATCAACAGGTTCCATGAAAGTAACCAGAGAGTACATAACTCGCTCTAAAAGTAGACTAACAAATGAACTACGCTATGGGATAGACGAGCTTGTAGCCGGATGGCGCTTCGATCCGTATAGTGTCCACCCCACGCGCAACGCTTTCCCACGCCCCAGGCATGACCTTCACCGGGTGATTATCTACGAAACCGTGGTCAAGAAGATCCGGGCTCCAAAAAGACGGTCTTCCAGACGGGCCTTGTGTTTGAACTCACCGTGCATCTCGACCTCGACTCCAATCAAGGTCGGTGCCATGAACCAAGACGGCTTGACGGTGAATGACCAGCTCTGCGCCACGTCTGGGCGGAATGACTCCAGCGTCACATAGCGGCCGCCAGCACGACCTAGAGCGGCATAGAACATTTGTTGTTGTTGTTGTTGTTTCTTCTTGCGCCACGCAGTCGAGTGCGCAGGCGAGCTCGTTGCCTGTGTACGCTCGGATGTCTGCTAAACACGAGTTTAGGTGGTAATCGAAGACTCTTTCAGCTCCGAAGCGGTGGAACATGTCAAAGCTGAAAGGCGAGCCCGTTGCAATTGGGTGTAAACTAGCCCTGAGTCCATTTAGAACCAGAATTAGCCAAAATGAATCCAAGCATAGATGTGCGCTTGTGTGTTTTGGGGCAACTTATGGTTTCAGTAGCTGAATTGCTCGCGTCTCCGTAGCAGTGCTGCTTCCAGCTACGGGGACGAGTTCGCCCTTCTCACTAACTACCCCATCTGTGCCACTCCCCACACCGAGCTGCTCCAGAGATGCTGGTATACCCAACTCGCTGAATAGGCCGTACATGGCCGTGGCCACTCCTATCGGCAACATTGCAGCGTCCTCGAAACTCATATTATCCGGGATCTTGAGAATAAAATCAACCATAGCGTTGACGTGCTCGCCAAAGGCGCCAACGTCGGGCCGCAGGCTGTTCATCCTGAGCTGTACCAGCGACACGATCACCAAGGGCGAACGGACCAGAAGCCAAGGCGTCAGCGCCCAATGCTACAACGGTCCTAGCGAAATCACTCCCTGAGATAACACCTGATACCACGCTATAGTGTGGTGTCTTGGTGTCGTTCGGCTCGATAGCCACAGCGGCTGTCTTCACAAAGACCATGTCACCATCCAACCCGGGAACTGGCGCTTCGGGGACAACCCCGAGCTTGCCACGCGATGCTGCGGCCACGACGATGTCATATTTGGGTAGAGACATCTTGGGGAGGGGGGAAATGGAGTCTGTCCATGAAGCTATGATCTAAATATGCCGCACTTGGATGTATTTCAACACCTAGATAAGCCTCGCAAACAGTGATAAAAGCAGTGCGTGTGGGGCGACCGAGATTCTGTCTCATTATACTCCCGTGTCTCGTTCTAATGGACATTTTCAGACCCACAGAACAGATAATGGGAGCAACCAACCAGCCGCTTGGAAATCAGGCACCCTCTGCCTCGCAAATATCTGGACGGCACAGCACTAAAGGTATGCCCACGTCTCGCTGCATGTCAACCAAATTTTAACCAAAAAGAAATCGTCTACTTTCCAAACACGGCAACCACAACACTAACAAAAGGACATTTACATGGCGTGGAATTGCGCCTTCTGCCGCTCTTCTAACTAATCATCTTCAATGTTCCTTTTAGTACAGACTCCAGATGCCTCATTATAGAGCCAAAGCTAGAAGCTGCAGCCCACTGACCTCGTGTATGTGTACTTCCTCCGCTACCAGCTTTGCCTAAATATCAATCTGACTTAATAGACATCCGGCCGTGTCACGGCAACACGCGTGGGCTCAAGAATAAAGAAAGAAGCAACAGCCACACCTTTGGACCAGCGAAACGCATGACTAACCCCGAACCGCCAATGATCATGCGATCGGAAACGGAGAAGTCAATACAGCATAATAGTTCAGTTTCACTGGTACTCAAAGCCATCAAATGTATCTTCATGCTAATTTTGGGTGAAAATACGGAGTCGTGGTCCAATCATGCCCAAAGACACCACAAAATCACGAAATTGCGTGTTTAATATGAGCATGATCGACAATACAATGCAAATACTGCGCATCCAAGCAGCACCGAAAGCTACAAACCCATCGCCGAGATGGCGCCGCGGAATCCAGGCAGTGGAAGAGCAGCACCATTGCTAAACCCAGCCGTGTCTCAAACAGCTTGAGCATCGACAAGGAATAGATATCCAGCGCCCCACGCGGGTTGCACGTAGACCAACTGTGGGATGAATCTCTTTTGGCCGCGCTCGGCAATTAAAATCAGTATGAGCGTTTAGCGCCAAAAAAAAAACGAAAACCAAAAAAAAAACCGGCACATTCGGCAGCCCAATACTGATCGATTCCCTTTAAGGTTAGCAACCAAGGAATTGTCTCCCGTCTCTTGGTCATGGGAATTGTTAAACCGCATCAATCGTGTCCCAGTGGCGCACGGCAGAGCGGCCAAATTTGTCAGTTCATTTTGAGAACTGAGACATACATCCCACAGGACCGATAAGACGACCTTCTCCGACTTAAGCAGGACATGGAAACCGCTACAGTCGGGTTCATAACAACTATAAAGGCCCAAAGAGAACCCCCCCAAAGTTCAGCCAACAAGCTCTGCATTCAACCCGTTCTCTCTCACACGATTGGGTCATAGCACACTTTTCAAATTATTCAACATAAATTTCGTCTTAGATTTTACCTTTCCCAGACATCTCATTGCACTTCCTCCGCCATGAAGCTGTCCGCAGCATTTGTGTTCTTGGCATCTCTTTGCCATGCCACCGACATAGTGAGCCTGGTATTGGACCTCCCATACAAAGAAAATGGGTATCAAAATATCAGCTTGCCATACAACCTTGCCGATGCACCTCACAAGAACGGCTTTGTTTTCCGGCACATACTTTCGTTCAACTCTGGGGAAGCCGACATCAGGATAGCACCACATGCAGACGAGAACGGGAGCCCTTCGATACGCGCCGTCGTCCTCACGCACGCTCGTGGTATCACCCTAGACGGTCCCAACCCTGGCTGCCAACTCGAAAAAGGAAACAGGGTCAGCCACGATCAGTTAACATGCTCTGTTGAAATACCATCTTCCAACTACGATCATTGGTATAATTTGGTATTGAATAAAAGCGGACCCAAGAGTTGGGAGTTTTATGTCGTCGATGCCGACACCGATACCGTCACGAACGTAGCATCATGGTCAACAAAGTTTGATGATGGCAAAATACATTCCAGGCCACTAGGCGCAGTGACATATTTCGATAATGACTTCAACGTTGCGACGGCCTGTAATCAGCTGCCTTTCACCTCTGTCACTTTTGGTAATCCAATCGCAGAGGGGAGAAATGCAACCTACCTAAAACCTCATCTAACACCACTTTGCGAAGGACAAATTCCCTACAAAGCAACCACAGTCGACGACGGTATCCTGATCGAGGTTGGTGGTTTGCCGTAGGTCAGGAACTGAGCGATATTCATGCAAGGAGTGAGAAGTCAACCGATGTACGATGGTCTTTTGCTTAGTTTAAAGGAAACGATATAGCCAATTATTTCGCCAAGAGCCCTCGGTCTCTTCCCTACACCAGTTCATTGGTGTTCGTTTAAGAGTGGCATAGGGCTGGCACTATTTAAACCAAAGTATCCAATGATCCGAAACTCGCAGTCGGTGCCACATTGTGATTTTTTCGCGCTTGGCATTTATTAGGTTCTACCCAAGGTCGGCACGCTCCGGCATGCCCTAGTTCAAGTCATCTTCATCTCCCCGACAGTACCTATTTTCGCATTTCTGTATCCGAGGGACAGTCAACACATACTAGGGAACCTAGTCTTCTCTTGCATTCAATCTAGCCGACTTTGCTTCCAAATGCAGCATACGGATCTCACTACGGCATCGGAAACGAAACGACCTGCACCACCGACCATTACCTCTAGTTCCTCTCTTCATCCTTTGCTAAAGCCATCAGAAGGATCACACAGGTGTGTTCCTATTGCGCTAAGCGCCAAAAGACAAATATCCCTTGCGGGACAAGATAGCACCCATCTTAACCCATCGCAACGGTTCCCAAACAGGGAGCAGGTGCGTCGCAGAGATTCCAAACACCTTTAACAAAGGTGCCAGCCTCCCAAATCCGAGCAAGGAATTTTGAGTCTCGCAGAGCACCCCAGGGGAGGGGCTTGAGAAAATAGTGCTGTTATCAGTAACCTTGAGGTCCAGTATGGTCCAAGTCAACACAATAAGCTCCACACCGCGGGGTCAAACAGCTAGGCCACAACGCCCTTACCGTAGGATTATATCCCACAGGTGTGTCACTGACTAAATCCTCGTCAGAGTCGCAAGTGTTTAGGTTGAATGCATCAAGAAGCCCCAGCGAGCGGAAAACTTGGCGGACGTCCATTAGACCTCTGCCATGTTCTCGATGCGATCCGCCAGGCAAGATGCCAAACTAGATGACAGATCCATCTTCATCGGAGTCGGATACAGCCTCCTCTAGAGATGCGTCATATCCCAAAGTTAGATTCGTCAGCTGAGAAGATGTGCAATTTGAACTCCTTACCCCGCTGCTTGCCTTGCGCCACATTTGACTATCACAATCACCTTAGGGAAAGTGCTGGCCCTTGTGACTAAGACAAATCCAGTCTAGGCTAATCTGACTCTGAAATACCCGGTGACCTAGCATTCATAGTCGCTGCTCTCTGTTTCGATAACCCGATTCATCAATTTGCTCATTGACCAGTCTTTGCCCCGGCTGCATCGGAACTCGGGCCGCCACCCCAGGGACCCCCTGCGCCCTTAACACATTCCCAGCAAGTGCAGAAGGCAGAGGCGCTACTGGGAAAACCATGCTGGTGCCATTTCTTGCTATGACTCAGGTAGTGCAGAGGAAAAATTACATGAATTGCGCAGTTTAACCTCCCCGCAGCAGTATGGCTGCATGACGAAGTAGGATTCAAAACCATCAGCTCAGCTCAGCTGCAGCACGCAAGGGTCCCAGCATAGTACTTAACGAGCAGGCACCCAAACAATTGAAATAAATTTCCTTACATAGATAAAAACAACTCTTAATTCCTAAAAAGCAATGATGCGTTATCCAATGTCTATTTTACCGTGCATAACCTCCCTAGTTCAATGATTGTCAAGCTGTAGGGTAATTCCATTGCAACTAGTGCAATCATTTAGACACTGACCAACTCATCCCTCCTCCCTCCTCTCTATCGATGCGGGTCTAGTAAAATTTCTCGTTCAATTCTGTAGATCGCTTCAGGTCAAGCAAATCACACGCTATTCTGTTGGTGCGTCGATGATTTGCAATTGGTCACTGCCAATTCAGTGCCATCTCCTTGTATAGCTTATGACCTTTCATCTCATCCGATGCCTGAGCGCGCAAACGGACATTAGTTCTGCTCCTAGGGGCCTTTTCTGGCAACCCTCTTGGCCGATTGCTAATTAGTGTCAGTTGGCTATGCGCAAAGACTCCCATTACTCGCGCCAAGACCCAAAATTTCAGGGTTAGACACGTGTTTGGTGCATGGGGACCGAGACTCATGATTGGCTCTCCGGAAGATATTCGCCTAGGCTGGGAACGCAGCTGGATGAAACACGTTAAACAGCGCCCTAGCCAGAGATCGATCGCGAACGGGAGCCGGGCTCTCAAGACTGAGCATCTTTTGTGCCCGTGGCCAGGGGCGGCGTGGCGCACGGTGCCTGTCGATCATGATAGTTGACCTTCAAGAGCGGGAGGGGGAAGAAGGGGAAAAAAACAAACAAAAAAGGCTCGCCCATTCCTTTCTCCCGAACTCATTATATTTTTAATACAGGATGAAACCTAGCCTGCTAGAAGTTCGCGCAATCTTTTATTTGGAATAACTTGGGAATAGGGGCATGGAACCCGAAGCAGCACACATCACATCCAAGATGCGGGGCAAACCAACGGCGCTACCAATAAGCTAGAGTAATTACCCCGGGCCGTGCGACGGATACGCAGGGGTCCGCGGGTACGGTTAGACCACCTACCCACCATCATAGAATGCTCGGACTTTTTAGTTTCTCGCATGCCCATGATTTACCACCACGAGTTTAAACACTTCGGCTCCTCGGAGTTCCTTGTAGACGCTAGTGGCTTTGCAGACAGGTTCCGTGCGAAAGTAGCAGCATCCCTTTCGGTCCTATTGTTCTCATTCGCCCATTCCACTGCCCGATATGCACGCACAGCCTAGATGGCATGTTCCCTTGTATGGCACAGACAATCGAATGTGTTGTTCGTAAAAGGTCGTCAAGTGATTCCTCTATACATAAAGGAGACTGTGTATCCGCATCCTTCTGCTTCTTGCCCCCATCCTCATCCACTCACACACTCACTTGTACAACAATCGAGCCTCTCTTTTGCTCCTAACTACCAACACTCATTACCATATTCTGTGCTTTGCCCTCCCTCTAATTACCTTCAAAATGAAGTTCGCTCTTGTTACCGTTGCCTTCGCCGCTGCTGCGACTGCCACTGGCCTGCCCAAGTGCGCCGTGCCCTGCTTCGAGACTGCCGTCAAGACCGAGACCAACTGCGCCACCACCGACATACCGTGTATCTGCGCCAACTCGGAGAAGATCCAGAACGGCCCTGCTGCTCAGTGTGTGATGCAGGCTTGCGGCATGGATGTTGCCATGAGTATGTCTTGCCCCATCCATGTTCAAGGTCCCTTGGATGGATACTAACAGCTTATTAGACCAGGTTCTTCCCGCCGCCGAGGCTATGTGCAAGAACGTCCAAGCTGCCCCTGCTACCTCAAACGCTCCTGTTACCTCGGCCGCTCCCAAGCCCAAGCCGACCACCGCCGCTGCCGCTCCCAGCTACGTTTCTAGCTCCAGCGCCCCTGCTGCCACCCACATTGCTCCCAAGCCCAGCAGCACCGTTGTCGCTGCTGTGTACAGCTCCAGCCACAGCCTCAGCTCTAGCTCCAGCTCCAGCGCTCCCGCCGCCACCTACTCCCCATGCACGTCCAACACCCCCGTTGTTACTTTGGACACCAAGCCTTCTCCCACTCCCACTCCCTTGGCCAGCTCCAACTGCACGACTCCCGGCTACTCTAAGCCTACCGAGTCGCCTATTTACACTGCTGGCGCCGCCGCTCTCAGCTCTGTTGGAGGCCTCGCCCTGCTCTTTGTGGCTGCTCTCGCTCTGTAAGACGCTTAACGGTTGACGCATAATGCCAAGAACCTCTTCACTAGGAGGGTTCCCGGGGGGTAATAATGGATTTCTTTCTTTCTTGATAGCTATCAGGGAACTCTAGGATAGCTGTAATTAAATTCAATGCTTTGCTTGTTTCCGATGAACTCTTCTTATTCCACAATTCGCTCAAAGAATACCTAAAGTGCTGCGGTAGTGGACCGACAACAATTGTTGTCCGAGCTTGTGTTTTGAAGCAAGGCAACAATAGCTCATTTCCCTTGCAGATGATTTGACAAATGGTGGAGTTTTAATTTTGAACGATGCATTATTTCATACGTAAATCAGTCAAATCTTACATTCGGATCTAACAATGCAGTCACCTCGTCTGCCAGTGAATACGGAGGGTTGCTTTTAATCCGCTTAGAAACCAAATTTCCATCTCTCATTCCCTCCAGATATGACCGAGATGCAAGCTTCCATCTTTCATCTCTTCTTGCTTCATATTCTCCATACTCCTTTTTGCGTATCGTAGCATAAAGGTAACGTGGGTGAATGAGGATGGCTTGCGAACCCTTTTGACCGAAACCAAATGATGTAATGGAACACGCCTTGACATTGTTCCCAGAATCCGTGCTAACGCTTGGGAACCACAGGCCTTCGTGGCTTCTCAATTGACCGTCCACGTTGTCCAAATTCCTGTTGCCAGGTATGATTCCCGAGTCCATAATTTGCAGACATCCGTTGATCATCCATGCGCCTGCAGCCGCTTTCGAGTGCCCGGTGAGCCACTTTTGGCATACGCATGGAAGTAGATTGCCTTCTTTCCGGCCGAGGTGTCGTAATTGCTCCTGTATCACGAAACTCTCGTTTACATCGTTTTTAACTGTGGAGGTCCCATGAAGTGACGCAACAGATATGTCGTCAATGCCCAGACCCCATGTGGCAAGGGAGCCGCGGATCGGTGAAATATGTGAATGTTCGTTGCTTCTCCAAAAGTTATTACCCAGGGTAAACGCAGCTTCTGAAAGTTGCTGTCGCTCGTCTTCCTCAATGGCGTCGATGTGGACTTTTCGGTACTTCTGGATATCTTCTTCATTCGTGGTAGCGCCGGGCTGCTGACAAGCAGAGGAACCCATTTGACGTTCCAGAACTGCCAGGCTTTCCTGGGCGTACTCGGCTATTTGTTTTCGTCGGCGGATCAGCATCTCTCGACGGTGTTTTAAATCCAACATAGGCCACATTAGGCCAGGTGATATGCCCAGCAGAGAAGGTTCTCGTGCGTTTACAAGAACGCCTTTGCCTGGTGCAGGGACTGAGCGCCCAGCCTTGTCGGCCGACATGTTTGTATACGCCACGACGCCAAATATTGGCAACCCCATTTTGAGTGCCATTTCAGCAGATGTTAGTATCTGGATGCCGCAGCCTTGTGATTCAATAAATCCGCTGCGGGAAGATGCAGTTGGCCGAGACATCTCGTCTGCACTCCTGCCGGCCATGGACTCAGCATCCGTATCGCACGTGGCCTTCATGTTGCCAAATTCAAAAGAGAGATCCTCCACGAAATCATCCACGCCGCCGACAATGGCTACTTTTGCTTTTCTTGATATGATCAAATCACACCCTGCGTCCAAGGACTCGAGAGATGTAGCGCATGCCCCCACGGGAGTCTTTAGGGCACCAGAAGAAGAGGTAAGCAGCATGTTTACCCATGCACCAATAGTGTTGACAAACGTTTCTTGAAGAATATCAGACTTCACGGGTTTGTCAAGATATCGGTCACGATGCATTTGTCTTAGTGATGACAAGCCACCCATGCTTGCACCAATACAACTGCCCAATTCAGAGACGTGAATATGATTGTATAATTCGTATGGGTCAACAATACCGGCACACAAGAATGCTTCGACAGTACAAACCAGTGTAAACAAGGTTAGGGGGTCAACTTGGTCAATTATATCGTCGTTTATACCATAAAGCTTGGCCGACCACCCGGTCGGAATTTGACCAGCCACTGTGCGGTTGAAATGTGACGAGCGAGGTATCATGACAACAGCTCCGGCCTTGAGCTGTACATGGCATGCGCCAAACGAGTCCTTGGTCACTATCACCTTGTCGCCGTGTTTGCGACGCATATTGTTGGCTACCTCCAGCGTCATCTCCACTGGGCCTAAATCGTGCCCTAGAACAATTTCTTGAAGCGACTCCTTAGATTCCGGATCATAGTTGTCGCATAAGCCAGGCTCAATCTTTCGGATGCCTGAATGCTGATGGATTTTTGAAAGGTATCGTGCGGGTATATCGGCCTCGTCGACTGGCTGCATGGTTTGCACATCGACCCAACCAGAAACTTGCGAGCCATCCTTTCTCAACCCCGCGTGGTGCTTGATCAGCCCCATCATCCAAGCCATCTCGATACACCCATCCAGAGATAGTCTCCCGGAAGTTTCCATTTCCCATCGCGTCCGGCTACTGCCATGGGGTCCAAGTTCTGAAAAGCCGACAATGACGACAACTCGGCTTAAATCCACCATTCCCTCGAGAGATGAAGCCAGATTTGCAATATCTCTGTCGTAGTCCGGCAAGGTGGGGAGCTGAAGACGGATGTTGGCCCTTGGAGATAACCGTTTCAAAACAGCGTCCTTGCCATAACTGGCATTTGGGCTAGAAACAAGGGCAATGTCTCGTAGGTTTTCCTCTGAAATGGCCTGTTCAATGTCAAGGTCGCGCTTTAATTTTGAGCGAATCCGTTCGAGCCTGGGTTTGAAGTTCAGTACTTTGTCCACTCCCCCTCCCAGGTCTATCTTGAGAGGACCTGACTGGCATTCTTCATTCATCCTGCCCCCAAGCAACGCAACAATCTTTGAACCCATCTCGTGCACACTGAAAGTCTTGACACTTATTGCTTCTAGGGCAACTGTTGTGGTGTCGCTCTTGTTCGTAAGACCTGTATCTCGTGTCCAACCAATCACAACTCCCATGATGGATAAATAGCTGGACCATGACTCTGAAACCCACTTCGCAAGGAGACATTCAAGGGCTATTTTTGATTCGGAATATAAACCGTCATTGCCAAAAAGCCCATGGTTTGGAGAGAGAGGAAGCACCACTGTTGCAGGTCTTGTGATTATTCCCTTTGATCTCTTGCCTTGCACAACAGTCCCGAGGATACGAAGCAAATTTGTAAGCATAAGGCGGTGTGCAACCTCTGACTTATAATCGATATTTTCAAGGTCTCTTCCGTTCTCTGAATAAGCTGCAAAGGGCAAGATATAATCAAGGTCCCATAACTCGTCATTGTTGATCCATTGGATAAGATCATGAACATCTTTTTGGCTAGCTTGATTAAAAGGGACCACTCGAAGTACGGAGCCCTTCGATCCATATTCGGTATATAGGCTTTGGTACATTTGCATTGTTTCTGTTGAGAAACTGCTCGTGGTGACTGTGATTCTTGCCCCTCCTAAGAGAAGGTTTCGCAGTATTTGAAGTCCAATCGAACTTTTACCTGCCCCGGTAATAAGTACGTTTCTCCCGGCAAATGTGAATCCCGACTGCTTTGCCTCTTCAAGGTCCTGGGTATATTTCATGCTGAGCTCTTTGCAGAGTGTTGGTGTACCTCCGTCGACTCTCCATACTGAAAACACGTCTTGTAGAGTCACCGGCTGAGTCACAGTCTTGTCGGCTTTCATGACTGGTAGACAAAGTTGAAAAGGCAATGGGTTGGAAGGCGAGACCTTTGCCCGCTCTTTATTCTCATTCAGAGGACCAGAAGGTACGGATGTGTCCATGAACGTTGGCCGTCTGTCCCTGAAAACAATGCAAGCTTCGTGAAGTTGCCGAAGCAGATCAACCAGATTCAAGTTCTGAGAACTTTCTGACTCTGTTTCAGAAATCAGGTATTCAAGTTGCTTGATAGATCGACTGCATGCTCTGTTGATTATTTTTATCGATGTTTCTTGAAGAGCGTCGTTGTCAATTCTGTGATCCTGATATCGCCCAACGATTGTGGCAATGTCTTGTGTACACCAATTCCAGTAAGACTCATAAACTCGTTGCTTCGATACATCAAACTTTGGCTTGATAGCATCGGCATACTCAATTCCGTGTTCCGTTATCCAGATGTCAAGGAGCTCGGCGGCTTGGGAAGCATCTTCGGTATGATCATCAACAGTTCCCATAGAGGGCACAGAACTCTTTTGATCCGGTATGTGACGATTGAGTGCCTTTATGACGTCTTGTATGACGGCAAGATTTTGTTCTCCAATCTTCTGTAATGTCTGTGCCTCTACGGGTGAAGTGGCTACGCTGATGGAACTACCCGCATTTGCTTGTCGAAAAGACAGGTCTATTCCTTCCTGATCAAGATACTCCTTGACCATGGATTCGAGAAACCTCTCTGCCAGATCAATAGTCGGTATGCGTGATGCAGGCGATCGTCTGTGGGCCTGAAGAAGTACAGCATCCTGACGCATGGGGCCCAAGCCCCATCTTTCCTGGAGATACTGCCGTGCCCTGGATTGGTCGTAACTTGGGAACTTCGAGGATATCATTTTGGCAACCATGTTAGATGTCACTTTTCCAAGGCAACCGGTATGGTTCGTCTCAAGAACTTGATTGAGCTCCGTCAAGGGTGTTTCTTCTGGCCTCTCTGGGATCTGCCCGGGGAACTCGGCATGGAGGTCTCCAACGATTTCGTTCGATAGAGTAGATCTTCCAGCCACTAACTTGTGAATACTTTCATCCATGTTCAGGTCTTCGGGATCTCGTTTCAGCTTGGTAGCGACGATTGCCTTAATGATAACCGATGCTGGGAGTGGAGCATCACTCAACTCTTGTGTCGAACACATTGCTGAATGTGTTTGAAACGCCTCGAAAGTAGGTTCAGACAAAGTATTCGTGTCATCTTTGCTGGAATCGGCCTCCAGCTGGCGCATAGTATCACTGGTTGATGTTGATTGAACCGGCTTTTGCGGTGATTCCTCGTCGGTTTCGATGGAAGCAGTTGCTTGGTAATATATTTCCGGCATATGACCTTGCGGCCCCAAGAAGCGACGACGCAAAAGGGTTGTTTGATCGCTAGCCGCAAATCTCTGGTCCCAGGTTCGTGTCATCATGTTCGTCAAAATATTTGATGGTCCAACCTCAATCACTCGCTCGGCCATTGCCTCTCCAAGAATAACATCCTGAGTCTCGATCCTGCATATGGGAGATATTCTTAGTTAGCAATTGCACCGGTCCTTCATCATATGGAAAAGGATGTTGCTCATTTTGAGTCAAGTTTTGAACGAGCAGTAACGTTGACTTACCATCGTACTGGATACGCAAATTGGTGACTAAAGTCAACCGTGAATAGTTAGTCCTTTCATAAGAGAAGCAGGGCTTTTCGTTTACTAACGCCAGAAGCTCAATCAGAAGCGTGTAGGCGAGCTCTTGTTCTGTCTCGGGACGCATGGTAGCCGCAGAGTGAAAGCACGATCGAGAAATCACCGCCAAAAAGAACAAATCGGAAAGAGGTATGCAGCTTTTGTGTTATTCTTATTGGAACAGCAGTGTGAACTAATCCTCTTTTGGAGATGTAGATACTTTGTAAAGCCTTCATACGGGGTACGTGTCCCTGGCGTATCGTTGTCTGGTTAGCCAGAAAAGTGGGGCTCCCCGTTTGCTGATGTATCATCACGTTTTCATCTGCAATTCATCTACTTATCTCCATATCTGAAGTCCGTGACATAGTGTCTGAATCACTTGCTTTGATGAGTAACTCTTTTATTTCGCTATTTCCAGTAACATTACCTATATTAGCAAGTCGGATTATTGCCACTGGTATGAAGCCCGGTATCGAATGCGTTGTGTCAAACGCTTCATCCATCAACATTCCCGGTTTTTGTTTTTCTGGGGCTGGTGTGTGTTGACCAGGGAGGTAATGGAAAAAGGGAGTTTCGTCGAGGCTTTAGACTATTTCCGTATGGGGTGGTGTCTCAAACACCATACCTGTCTTTAATAGCTATCCTTCAAACGGGTTGGTGGGTGGAATCTTAAGACATAATAAAACCCGAATGTTCTTGCTCCGAACGTTATTTTGTCTTAGTGATACAAAGGTTCCTCTTAGCTCTATCTCATCCCGTCATAATGATGATATCTCGGCGCTTCTCCTTGTACTAAAGGTGATGTCTCGGTGTTTCTTGTTGTAGCAATCATGGTGTCTTAGTGCTTCTAAGCTTATAAAATTGGAATCGGTCATCCTTCGTGCAATTTCCGTTTTCGACAAGTGAACTATTGGCATTGCTACGGTTTCGTGGGTCTGAATGATGAAAGAGCCTCTGTTCGGCCAGTTTGAGAAATGGTACTTTGATGAACCTCTAAACTAGGCAACGACCGTCTGGTGGTGGGAAGGATTTAGCAAGTTACATCCTCTCCACATACCAGTGCCACCGAGTCGAGTCAACCTAAATCCTTTCCGGTGCCGTTGCTTCTCGAAGCTCTCAGCCACTTATCATAATGTTGATAACGAATCTACTTCATATTGCGCTTTTTTACTTCAATCACGCCTTCCCAAATCACCTCCTCACTAGCACAGCCTGCATCCTTTTTTTTTTTTGGCAAGCTCAAGCAAGCTAATTCTATTTCGAATTCCAAATTACCAGCACCTCAACAAGAAACCCATCCGTCTCTAGCTATGGATCAATCGCTAGACCAGTCATATGATAGATCCAGTGGTACTATGGACATACGGGCACGAGCCTTGGAAAGCACTGGGGCACCGTCAGATCGCGACCCATGGGGTATCACATTGTGCTTGAAACTGAAGTTTCCCAACTCCATCGTGGATCCTACTCCGTATCTTCGACGTACCTGGCTTGCAGTTTGTCACAACCATCCTCGCTTAGCGACAGCATCCGCTCCAACTTTCGCAGAAGGAAACACAGCCAATGACCCTACGGATAAGGTGAGGTGGTTAGACTATACCTTCACGGTACATGAGAAGGATACAGCTCTATTTCAAACAGCAGAGGATGTGGTGAAGCGATTTCCGTCGTCAATCCTGGCAGCGACTTGCTGGTTGCCCGACAGTGCAGAATTCTTCCTTAGAATTTCTCATTTTCTCATTGATGGTGTAGGGATATTCAAGCTAGTACATAGCTTCATGTTGACCCTCACCTCAGTCATTGAACTCGGCCTGGATGCCAAAATCGACTCATATGCCTCTGATACGACTGCTCAAGATTCTGGCGCTGTTGATTTCATTGATATCGAAGTTGAAACTGCCTTGGAGTCCATTCCAATGGATATAAAGAACATAGTTGATTCTATGATTGATGAGCATGCAGAGGATCTTGCAACAATATCACTTCCTCTTCTTCAGGGTTCAGAAAGTGCTCCCCCCGGCAACACTATTCGTCTTTCCAAGACGTTTGACGAAGCTTCATCCAAGGCCATCAGAACAATCTGTGTCAATCGAGGTATCAGCATCGCGGCTCTTATGCATGCTTGCATAATTGAAATTTGCATGGAGCTTTCTCCAAAGTGCCGAGACAAGAGAATTGTTAGTCATATGGCCATAGATGTGCGCAGATTTTTGCCCCCTATTTACAGCACACCAAGCCATCTCATTCGTCCATACGCAACATTGCTGCCTTTTTGCCTCTCAAGTTCCATCTCGGAGATGACATTTGAGCAACTTTCTGAGACTCTTGGTTCTGTATACAGAGCTGACATAAGAAATTTCGTTGCATATGAGGAGGGGAAACGCGTTGGCCGAATCCGGGTCACGCCAGCACACCTGGGAACAAACTCTACGCTCCTGGGGGCACTACCAGTCGATCTCACTCCAACACGGGCTCCAATTTTCAGTTCTCTTGGGCTAGTGGAGAAACTCTTTCATCGTGAGTATCGATCCGGCGAGGATGAAAGTTCAAAAGTCGAGATTGAAGACGTATGGGGCTCGGTCGAAATGGTAACGCATCTACCCGCCTTTCATGCTTTTACGTTTCGTGATACCACTCGACTACAGGTTTGTTTCAATGAGAGCTACTATGAGAAGGATTTCATGATTGGATTGCTTGAGAAAATTGAGAATAAACTGTTGAACCTGATCAAAGCTTGAACATCAATTTGGGCTTTCTAGTCAGAAGCAAGGCAAACAGGTGATAACGGTAGCGTATAAATAGCGTTCAATAATAGCTTTGGTCGCGTAAATCTTCCTGTCCCGGTAGCTTAAATTTCAGTACAAACTTCGACCTTGTGAATCCAGCATAAAGTCAATACTTGGTGACATGAGATGGCTTCCTTGCTCTGCCACGACCGACTGACTGCAACACAAGACGCCAATCCTCCAAACCACGATGTCTTCCATCGAAAGCCGAGTTCTCAGTGACTGCAACTAGTCCATCATGAAGAGGGCCTAAGCCGAAGACAAAGCCCGTTGGCCGAGACATTATTCAGTGATATTTATCCTGACAAGAGGGCATCACACACAACGACATTGCAAGTGGATCACAATCCGCACTGCTTTTAGTAACTTGAACACGGACCAGCCAACAAGTGGGTAGTCTTTCGGGGCTTATTCAAGAGTGCCAATCACGATAAGAGAGGAAAAGGCTGGTTTGGGTGGTCAGGTTATCTTCAATGGGCTTTATAGCGGTATCGGCAATGTAAGGCTTATTGTGTTCAGTTAAGCCAGGGTCTGAATGATAAACCTCAAGCTGACTACCAATGAGAATACTACTCTTAGTTTACACTCAGGGCCCTTTTTTGCACCGTAGCTCGTAGTACATAATTCAAATACACAAAGGTGCTAACAGGAGCACTCTCCCAATCAAAATCAGAACTCTGCAACTTGAAATCAAACTTCCAAAGATATCTTGCGATTATGATACGGGCAGTTTGGTGCGCCATAGTCCTTCCAATACATGCTCTGGGGCCAAGCAGAAACGGACGATACGCTGAGTGATTGTCGTTTTCGAATTCAGAACACCAACCCTTCGAATTAGGCAACCACCTCTCGGGTCGGAACGAGTCAGGATCATGAAAATAGGATGCGTTTCTTTGGATGCTGTAGATGTCAGTTGATACCAAGGTCCCCTTGGGAATGTAAAGGCCGGAGATGAAACACTCGGGAGAAGTCCGTTGAGCCGTCTTGCCGTTTGCCGGAGGAAGAATTCGCAATGTCTCGCGAATGCACGCGTTTAGCAAAGGCAGCTGTTGTAGACATTCATCTGTTATATCGGTCTCTTCAGCCGCCGCGCCCCGTATTTCGTCGCAAACTCTTTCATATATGTCTGGATGTTTCAACATATGATATAGGATAGCTACTACTGATATAGCGGACGTCTGGTAACTGGCCAATCTGTGATATCATGAAGGTGAGCCTCAAAACTCAAATCTGTATATATGAACAAAAATTGAGTACTTACAAAAGAACCATCGCATTGGCAAAGAGTGCGTCTTCGCTTAAAGCACCGGCATTTTCATTCCCCATAATTGCGGCCAGAAAGTTATCACGTCCATCTAACTTCTCCATGCAACTATACAACCATGTTAGCGATAAGATAGAGGGTTGAAACAATTCGACTCGATGTTTAAGCACGTACTTCTTGAGGTCAGCCGCAGACATGATTGATTTGAGTGGAGACCGATAAGGCACGAGCAGGAAAAGCTGCCAAAAGTGCGAGATCAAAGGTATGCTTGTCAACCAATTAAACAATTCCAGTAACGGCATCAATAGTAATGCAACGGTCGAGAACCGATCCCATTGATCTATAAGGTCAGTGGTCGCACCAGAGGTATGATAGGCCCGTCTTCTCACCTTTCTTATCGGCCACAACTGGTCCACCGAAAGCAACATCGCTAACTATCTTCCATACTGTTGTCTCCAAGTTGTTTTTAAGATCGATAGTGTTTCCAGTTCCAGCATGAGACTCCATGTCGACAAGAGCCTCACTGAGATAATAATTCTTTATGGGCTCTTGTTCTGCGAGGGCTTGTGGGGTGAACGCTCGATCCATTCTGCGGCGAAGCTTCTTATGTAAAGTAGGGTCCGATATGGTGTTTACCGAGTGCGTACTAAACATCCTTTCCCAAAAGAAGTGGAGAAATGTACCCTCTTTAAGGAAACGGCCATGTTCCTTCAAGTATATATCATCTTGGGCCTCAGGTGTAGCAAAGGATACCTCGTTCGGCCCAATTCGGACTGCCTCCCCTAAAGAATTAAATAAATATTCAGTATGTCATTGATCTTCTTAGTTTAGGGTAGGTGATCCTTTTTCTTACCATACCGATCATGCAGCTTTTTCAGGTCCGGATTGTACCGTCTTCGATGGAGTGCACCTACAATCCACAGCTTTTTGCCGCCATCAGTCAATATTTTTGAAAATAATTCTAAAAAACAAATTTAAAAAAAATCAACTTGATTTACGCACAGGTGAAACCTTGCACAATATTGGTCCTGGAATATGGGCCAGAGGGTGTAGAAAACAACTATAGAGTACCCACGACACAACGACGCATATGGTAAACTAAAACATTGGGTTAGTTCTGCAATACCATGATTCATTAACATCGACTTGGTAGATACGCAACTTACCAGAGTGAGTAACGATATTGGAATAGGTACATGGAGTACTTGAGTGATCATTTTCGGAGAGCGGTGTGACAAATTGCTTTTGTTGAGAATGAGTGCTTATTAATTATGGTGATGGGTGACATGAAGGTGCAGAATGAGCTTTAAATTCATCTTACAGGATCAAGGCATAACTTCTAATGCCCTCAAATCATGCAATAACAACCAGAGGAAATAAGACTGAATTCTCCAATTTGTTGAGGTGTTGGTATGGTTGAGAAACTAAAAAAGAAAAAAGTTCCTGGCTAAATCCATTTGACATCATCTTGGAGCCCATGATGCCTTGACAACCGTTTCTTCCATCCATTACTTACGGTAACTTCCGGGTCAGGAAATGTCTTGATGTTCATGTTTTGTTCATCCAGGCTTTCGGGGTAGCGCAGGTATGCTGATCAGTGAATCAAGAGTAGAAGAACCTCCTAAATCCGAAGCTGGAATGCACGCGATGATCCTGGGACGTTCTGACTCAAAAATGTGATCCATGTTTCATTTTTCGACCTGGTTCGGCGATGTACGTTTGCCCCCACGTGCTCATCTCCACTAAAGAGTTATGTGGAGCTACGTACAAACTGAAAGCTTCAGGAATTTAATAAAGGTTATATAACACTCACCGCCCGTTTAATGCGTACGGAAACGGTATAGGAAGTTTTTCCTCTGAGTTGCGTCTTTCCCTCTTCAACCTTCCAGCGTTGTTTGGTTGTTATGATGTCTCGAGTAGGTAATGTGATCTGCACTCTGACACGTGTTGCCTATGCGGGATGGTGTGTTGCGAAATTTAAGAAGAAATGTCTAGCATCCTTTCTCTCTGCCTTACAAGAATCTTTCCCTATAACAGATATCTATCAAGGTCTGGAAATCCCCCCATACGTCTAGTGACCTTCATTCATTTCGTCTCGAGGAAAGCAAGAGATTGAAGTGGCACTAACTAAAAATGGCACTCCTTTCTGCCGGCGGCGACTTGACTCTCGGTCAATTGATTGCATTCCTCCAAAGCGGCTTCGCACTTGTACGTTCTTCTACCCCAGAAGCAAAGGCGGATCGATCCGTCACGGCGACAATTTCGTCAGCACATACTCACAGTATCGATAGCTTATTCTACACCGAATATGGGTTGTCGTCTACAATCTTTACATTCATCCCCTGAAGAAATACCCAGGCCCAAAGTCGTTTGCCATTTCGCATCTACCCATGCTCTACCACTTGGGTATCGGAGATGGACACGCAATTGTATTGCATCTCCATGAAAGATACGGACCGGTTGTCCGAATTGGTCCAGATGAGCTCAGCTTCCTTCAGGGCCAAGCATGGAAGGATATTTATGGATACCGGGGCAGCGACGGAGAGACGTTTCAAAAAGACATCCAGATGCTGGGTCCTGACCTGCATCCATCCGAGAAAGGGATGAATAGAGCAGATGATTCAAACCACGTTCGCCAACGTCGGATATTTTCTCACGCATTCTCGGACAGGGCACTGAGGGAACAGGAGCCACTTATCCGCGGCTACGTCGATACCATGATCCAATCGCTCCGCAACCACAGCAAACAGCTTGATAAACCCATAGACTTGGGACGTATGTACATCTTCGCATCATTTGACATAATGGCCGACCTTACCTTCGGTGAACCTCTGGGAATGCTTCAAAACAGCGAGTATGTTCCTTGGGTAGCTGATTTATCAGGCTACCCTAAGGCTGTTGTCCTCACCAAACTATTCAGAACATACCCTCTTCTCAGGTACATTGGCTCTTGGCTTCAGCCGAAGTCACTGATAAAGAAACGGCAGAAACATATTGAGTATTCAATCCAGAGAGTTGACCGCCGCCTCGAGAAAGAGTTAGATCGTGGCGATATTTGGAGTCTTGTCATGCGCCATGCTGGTCTTAACAACATCACGAAGTGGGAAATGTACTCGAACGCACGCTCTTTCATGACTGCCGGTACCGAAACGACGAGCACCTTGTTGAGCGGTGCCACTTACCTGCTCTTGAAGAACTCCGATAAGTTAGCAAGGTTGGTGCGCGAGATTCGTTCTGTTGAAAGCCCACAAGAGCTGAACATCACGAATCTGCAACACCTTACCTACCTGAATGCTTGCCTCGAGGAAGCTCTTCGCTTCTATCCCCCTGCTCCCAATGCTCGAACCAGGGTGACGCCTCGGGGAGGGGTGTCTATTTGCGACAATTTTGTTCCGGAAGGGGTGAGTTTGCTGACTCCTAACCTTTTTGAGTTCTTTTAGTACTAAAAGCCTGCAGACTAAAGTTGGGATTCCATTCTATGCATCTTCACACTCTCCTCTCAATTTCCGAGATCCATGGAAATATGCTCCAGAACGCTGGCTTCCTGAAGGGGCTGAGTACTACGGAACTGATGACAAGGCTGCCATGAAACCCTTTTCTTTTGGGCCGAGAAATTGCTTGGGCAAGAAGTATGTTCTCCGTCTTCTCTGGTACATAGAATTCACTTTTACGCGTACATGCACTAACCATCCTGCTTTCCAAGTCTTGCGTGGCATGAGATGCGTCTCATGCTCTCTTCTGTTCTCTGGCACTTCGATTTGACTCTTGCAGATCCGCATTTCGACTGGTTGAACCAAGAAAGTTACATGGTGTGGCTTCAACACCCACTCCCTGTTGTTCTGACACCGGCGTGCGGAACGGACGGTGGAATCTAGGCACTCTCGAAGTGTAATCGGCTAAGCCAAAGCCGTTCAAGTTGTAGAATCAAGAATGAAGAATCTCAGTGTGCTTTAATAGTTATCCTCGTGTCCCAATTGACAGCACCACATTGTATTGTAAATCTCTGTTTTCATCCAACTCCGAACTCTCATTACTCGCGTGCGAACATGACGCTTTTTGGTATACCCGTGAACCTGCAAGCTCTATCATTACACTACCTAAATAGTCCCTAAATGTCGCTGCCGGAAGTCAGGATACTTGCCGGCACCCTCAAAGGAGCCGAGTCATGGCAACGCTCAAGACATGAGGCCACGAAGGGCCAGAGTGAATAAGCCCCTATTTCGAGTGAGACAATCAGCTATTTAGACACCAGGGGAGGGGGGTTCTTTTGCTCCGTAAACGCCCCTGCTCAAGGATCCTGGTAACTGGGCAAGACACTGATCGTGGCACAGCTTGGAATGCACCCACCAGCGCGGCACTGGATTAGCGTACATTTGACACAAAAAGGGAGTAATTTGGACCCAAATCGAAACCTACACCATACCCCGAGCGTTTTTCGCTTGGCACAGGAACTGTCTCCACCCGCTATCAAAACAAGAATCGTGAAGCTTTCAACTCCAAAACTAGTAGTTCTCAATGGAAACAGTATGTCACCGGGTCTTGGAGAGCAGACAGTCTGCCAAAGTCAAAAATTTGTACAGATCTGCGTTTTCGCCATCGCGTCTTAATTCACCGAAATACATCCTTAGACGATTCCATCTTGCGTCACTCACCAGTTGAATCAGGCCTAGGGTTGATATCGGACCAAACGATGACATCATTGTCATCTACATTTCAGGCAGTGAATTCACACCTCCAAGGTCTTGGAAGGGCCATACCAGTTCCCGTTAGCTTACATTGCAAACACCGGTTGGATTTGAAAGCAGCAAGCTCCATTCAGGCTTGCGTTGAGGGGCCATCAGGTCCGAGCTGATATGGAAATGAATGAAGTTGGTCAATTTATCGGCGCCCTCGAACAGTTGAATTGAAGATATTTATATGTGATTTCCCTATTCATGATGTTTCTCCAAGCCGTCACTGAACGTCAACACAACCTGTTTCGAAACGATATCAACATGTCCAGAACCACGAACACCGGATTCAACACTCTCCTAGTTGATCTAGGTGATGTGCTTTGCAACTGGGACATGAATCGCATTACGGCACTGACACCAAAGGACATACGCTCAGTCATGAATTCTCAAGTTTGGTACGATCTCGAGCGAGGTAAAATCAACACTGATGAAGCATACGAGGTCGGTAGACATATTCAATGTAGGGCACATAAAATATTGACCAAAGAATAGTTGGCAGGCATAACACTGGGCCTCGATCCCCAGCTGATCGAGGAAGCCTTCGATCAGGCACAATCATCGCTGACCATCAACTGGGAATTCCTGCGAGTGCTTGAGAGCCTGAAGAATAACATTCCCGATCTGCAGATATTCATTGCGTCCAACATCTCAGAGGAGCACTTCAAATTTATCCAGCAGAAACCCATCGCGTGGTCGATATTTACGTCGGTGTTTACGTCTTCGAAGATTGGCATGCGAAAGCCTGATCTCTGCTTCTACCGGCACATCGTCGATACCATCGGTTGCGATACCGCACGAACGATCTTCATAGATAACAAGGGCGAGAATCTGTGCGCTGCCCGATCGCTGGGGATGTTCACCGTGTTGGCTAAAAAGGGCGAATTCCCTGCGACTTATCGACGGCTGCAAAATCTCCTGAGCGATCCCGTGTCTCGAGGCTGGGCATTCCTTGCTGCCAACGCAGGGCGCCATGACTCTGTCATTGACAACCGAGATATATCTTACAAGGATAACTTTTCTCAGTTGCTGATCCTTGGCCTCACCGGTGCTCCCAGTCTCATTTATCTGAAATGGCCTTCGGGCCAATTCCAGCCACCGAGCGAATTCGCAGACCAGCCCAGCAGCCCAACCAGCAATTCTGCCATCGAAAACTGCAAAGATGTGTTCTCGGAGGGTCTAGAAAGCTTAGGGAAACGGAACGCTCCCATCCTCTGGAACTACTTTTGTGACCAACATGCGCTCACGGGGAGAAGCTTCCCTCCGGATGCTGACACCACTTCCATCGCCTACCTCACCCTGCCCAAGGATTCTCTCAAGCTGGCCAACGTTGACGCTGTCCTCGACACGATGCTCCAAAACATGAACTCGGATGATTTGATGGAAGTATACTTTGTCAGGGGGAGGCCACGGACTTGTCCAATTGTCAGCTGCAACATCTTGCGGCTGTTTCATCGGTTTGGTAGAGGCGCGGACCCACGGATCGCCACAACCCGAAAGTGGGTGATGCAATGCCTCGAGACGCGAGCCTGTAACTATGGCACCCGGTTCTACAGCTCGCCAGAATGCTTCCTCTACTTCATGGCGCTGTGGTACAAGGAATGCAACTCGGCGGATATTCGCAGTACCTTGCGCCAGCCGCTCTCCGATGCCCTTTCAGAGCGCCTGCACGTAGCTGTCAACCCTTTGGCTCTTGGCATGCGCGTTTACGCATCGCAGATCATGGGCATTTCCCCCAAGCTGGTCAAGCCCGATTTCGAAAGGCTTCTTGAGTTTCAAGAGGCCGATGGCGGATGGCCTGCCGGACACTTCTGCTCCTTCGGGACCACCGGAGACAACGTCGGAAATAGAGGCCTCACAACGGCGCTGGCACTGAAGGCTCTGGATGGGTATGCGAATTCTACGTATACGGATGTAGAGCAATGAAGAGAGTTCTAGGTTACGTAATATATGGCCTCGGAAAATCATCCGAGGAAGACTGGTCTTTTGTCAGCATGATGAACCAAGACGGAATAGCCACCCGCCTTTGGTATCCGGGACTGATGAGTCTACCAAGATCAAACAGGCTTTTTTACAGATTGATACATTCACTGGAGCTAGGAACGATTTCGCCGACTACTGATATTGCCATATTCATTTTGCAGTCATGAATGGCCGTGCTGACGCCTTGGAAGCATTACTCAATGAAAGAGTGAGTATCGATGAGCTGAATGAAGATGGCAGCTAGCCACTACGTGCGACAGCGAGGGGCGATGGTGGCCTTGTAAAGAAGAGAGAATAATTTTCAGCATCTTCATGCTCGACTACCTAGCTCGCGCTTGGTTGCAACAACGGTTTCTTTAGATATTGGGTTTGAAGAAGAAAGAAAGAAAGAGAAGGAACGGACCGCTGTGTTTCATTTCTAGCCAAATAATAGAGAACAATAACGCGCCGTCAGTTCCAGTCTGGACTTTTCATTCTCGCGCGGTAGTCGATTTCGTACCCGAACATGAGGCTTGCCCGAAGCAAACTACCTACAAGCGACCACAACAACACGTATTTCGCTATCAGCATGTACAGACTTTAATTATAGTATTAATTTGTAAGAGTGACATAGATTTACAAACAGAAACCACGAGGATAAAGTAGTAGAATTCCTCGTACATGCTTTGCTAGGTAGTCGCCATGTTTCAAATTACGCTGAAGAGTCTTCGGATTGTCTTGGTGATGGTGAGGTTTTTACAATAAAGGTGGCTTCGGTCCACAGATGGCCCTCCTCGACAATCTCTTGGCCATCAATCTTGAGTTTCAGAGGGAGTTTCGGCGCGTACTAAAGTATTTGTCAGCACGATTGAATTTTCTGTCCATCTCAGACGAATGCGAACCTGGTAGATGTAAGGCTTGGTGCCCGCAGCCCCAGCAATAATCGTCTTGACGAAGCCGGGCACTTCAGCCATGATGTCGATTCGATCAGCGCGATCACCCAGAGGGCCTTCCAATACAGCCTCCACAGGCTTTCCGTCCTTGGCAACACCGTTCCAGGTGTATTTGACCTCCAACGGCTCCGGCCACTTGTTATCCGGATCATCCCGGCTCTTGGTGTGCGTCGCCGTGTGATTGCAGCCAGCTGCAACAATCTCGCCGTCCTTTGCGATGCATCCCACCGTCACCACGGTACTGCCGTAGGAAGGCGGCGTGGTAAACTCCATCATGATAGCCGAGTGGGTGGGACCCTGGAAGTTGACGAAATTCCAGGCAGCAGCGGCGTGGTGCGGCTTCATGCCCTGCAGAGCGTGGATGGCGAGGGCGCGGCCCTTGAAGTCGACGGGCTCCTTGTCAATGGTGATGGTGCCCTCGGACACGCAACGAGGCCAAAAGGCATGTCGCATGGAACCCCAGGGATTTTCAGGGTCCGTTCCGAAATGGGTGATGCCTGTGGAGCCAGCGTGGAAGGCCGGGGCCACGCGGGAAACCTTGAGGTTAATCACGGCGCGCTCATCGTTGATGCTCTTGATGGTGTAAAAGGCCCCATCCTCGGACAGCTCGATGGCGCAGTCATCGGCGTAGAAGCAGGTCTTGTCCTCGCTGAGCTCGGTGTTGCTCAGAGGCGTCGAGGACCACAGGTGGGGTTTGGACCGGTCAGGGTAAAAGACCTTGCATGTAATCTGACATGTGGTGCGGATGCCACTTTTCCCGGGGTAAAAAAAAAAGACTGGGTCAGCATGGCCTTATCTGGGAAATGAGGGGGGATGACATACGCGATGCTGTTGTAGATGAGCTCGACAAAGGCCGTGTAGCCGTTGTCGGCGAAGAAGTAAAACACCTGCGTCTCGAGCGACGTCGAGTCCATGGCCCGCCACACCTGGTCCTCGCGCTTGAGCTCCGTGTAGGGCGTCTTGTCGGCCTCGAGCGCCACGGAGCGGATGGCCGAGGCGCCATAGATGGGCTCCTGAGTGCCGGCGACGTTGGCCAGTCTAGAGGAGAAATCGGACCATCAGCTTGGGGCCAGAAGGCTTTTGTCATGTCACTCTTACTGTTTCTTGGCCCAGTTAAACATGGTGGCGGAGGGATGTGATGTAAAAACAGGTGAGGGCTCGGTGCGGAAGACAGAAAAAGAAGCAAAGGCTGACGAACGGGAATGTATTATCAAGGAAAAACAAGATGCAGAGAAATTTCCCAACCAGTTTTCCGCGAGCTCAGCCCAGCCCAGGTCCGTCTTTGTGGCATGACACCTCGGACTCGGAAACTGGCGAGTCGACGTCACACCACCATCATGGTCCCTGCACTGCCAAGCGCCCAGGGTTAGGCAGCATCTTACTCTTTAGCCTAGGCCTCCACAATTCTTATTCCACTGCCTGGGCGGCCGATGCGGCGAAAAATGCGGCCAACAAAAGGGGGCCGCCATCCATTTTCCCAACAAGAGTCAGACCAGGTCGCCTTGTCCGGCTCCGATCGCGGGCCCCATCGACGAGGGGACGCCTCTTACATAAAATGCGCCCATCACTCTGTTAGGGCTGTAGGGATAGATGGCAGACCGCTGGTCGCAGCGCTGCGATTGGAGCGGCCTAGTGCATGTTTCTGGGTGGAGGTCCGCTGCAGGGATGTTCATCCGGGAAGACACTAATGCAGACCACACGTGTGTGCGATGGCGGATAGCATCGAGACTTGTAAACAAGGTTCAATCATGAGCATCGCTACATTAGTTTATCTAGATAATCAATACACGTACATAGACGGCTACTGTACCTGTCGCATGCATGTCTATATCAACGTTGCGTGTCTCATATACAGCCCCTGGCCATGAGGCAACCCCATACACAAAACAGGGCTGGCATTTTATCAATCTGAGGAAGTGAGAAATGATGAGGATTCCAATCCAAGGCCTTGCGTTTTATATTTTTTTTTTTTTATATACAGAGATACTATTTACATGATGATGAAGATGGGGTATCTTAGCTGAGAGACTTGGCGGCCCATCCCAGACGTGTGCTGGCGCCGTCAAAGACGACAAAGGCCGCCTTGAGGGCAATGTCGCCAAAGATGTTGATGCCAATGTCGGCGCTGGACTGCAGACCGCCGTAGCACAATTTGGAGCTGGAGGAACCGCCAGAAGACGATCCTCCGGAGCTGCTGCTGCCGCCACCGTAGCCGGATGTTGCCACAGGGGTGCTGGCAGGGATGGCGGCGGTGGGGGTGCCATAGGGGCTTCCCGAGTTGCCGCCTCCGAAGCCGCCACCAAAGCCGCCGTCAGAGCTGCCGCCGCCGGAGCTGCCGCCGTAGCCACTGCCACTGCTGGAGCTGTCAGAGCCTCCGAATCCGCTCGAGTCGTCGCCGCCTCCAAACCCGTCCAGGAGGTTCTCGAGCTCGGCCTCGCTGATGCCAGTCGCAGTGCTGGTGATGGTCGTCACAGTACCATCAGCTCCCTCCTCGACAATCACCTCGGTAAACTGGCCATCGGCCCTCTTTCCATAGCTGCTTTCGCTTTCCAGACTGCAGTAGTTCATGTACTCGGAGGGGATGGTGATGGTGGCCGAGCCCACGCCAAAGCTGAACTCGGGCAGGTCGGCGTCGCACGAGAAGACGTAGCCGCCCGCAGAGCTGTCGTACTGCGCGCCCGACACCTGGGCGTAGTAGGCCTTGACAACCTCCTCGGGCAGCATGAGCAGGGTGGTGCCCGTGTCAGCAATGCCCGAGATGGACGTCGAAGTAAACGAGTTGTTGCCGACCTGGTAGCCGGTGGAGGTGAAACCCCAGTAGCCCTGGGAGCTGTCGACATCGGTGTAGGTGATGTCTCCGGTGTAGGCCGAGGTGTCAATGTATCCAAAGTTGTACTTGCCGCCCGAGTTGTGCTTGAGGTCGGCGGTAAACACCTTGGATCCGAGCTGGGAGGCGGCGCTATCGAAAAAGGTCTTTTGTTGTGTGGGCTTGACGGTGTTGATGGAGCTGAAACCAAGACCCAGGAGGCCGTCGAGGTTGGCCTCGGACGAGAAGGAGGATGAAACGGTGGTGGCGGCCTCGACGGCCTGGGCGGCTACGGTCAAGCCACCAACCGACACCTTGTCGTGGTAGACGTCGCCCGAGGAGGAGCTGCCGTCGCCGTAGGAGATGGACCAGCTGGCGCCGGAGAGTTTGGTCGACGTGCTGCTGTTGGACGGGTTGTACTCGGTGTGGCCGTCGGCGCTGTACGAGGCGTCGGTGCAGAAGACCCAGAGGTCCGACGAGCCGGTATCAAAGTCGAGGTTGAAGGTTTGCGCCGGGGTGCCGATCTGCACGGGCGTCAACCACTCGCTGTCGCCATCCTCGGGGGTTGTGGTGGCGCTGCCGGTAGATCGCCGGTGGACGGCCTTGGCCCGGCTGGCGGCGGCCACCAGCGCCTGCGGGGGCGCGACGCCGAATTTCCGGTACGCCTTGGCCAGGGCCGCGGCGCCGTTGCGCGTAAAGTTTGTGTTCTTGACCTGCTCGACGGAGAAGGTCTGCTTGGATGCTGTGGGAGCAGCAGTAGCGAAAGAGTTGAGTGCCAGACCAGCTGTCAGAAATGAAGAAATGAAGCGGTTCATTTTGAATCGTTGTGTGTGTGAGTATCAAAAAAAGGAATGAATGGTTTGGTCAAATCAACGAACGCAAGCGTTCGGGGTTGGTTTACGAAACGAAAAAAAAAGAGACGAAAGAGAAAAGAAGCCTATCAAAGGAATGAATTGGAAACGATGCCTGTCATAGCCCGAGGGGGAAACAGAAACAGAAAACAGCCAGGCGGGAGGTATTAGTACTCGGGGATTTTCTGGGCCGTGTACACACACACGATTTCATCTTCATCTCAACCCTCTGGTGATGCTCGCATGCTCCACGACGATGAAACGCCAATCCGGCACCGTCGATCCGTGCCACATGGCGAGAGCAGTTGCGCGTCTACAGGGGGCGAAAAAACAAGCAATTCGCTAATCCCCATTATGCCGCTTTTCTCTCTTGGCGTTTGGTTGGCCAAGAGGCCAAGGCCGCAGGAAATGAACCCCTCGAGTGGCACACGTTCCGTTTCGGCTTCAACGCTGCGCCCGGGAGATCGGCAGCCCTGGCGACGCGGCCTCCCACCTATCAGCAGCGTTGCAGCAGCGTCGCAGAAACCCCGGCGCGCCAGCGGCTCGCTTGGCCAGGGAGAGGGGAGCGGCACCACCCTGCGACACGGCGCCAGCCAATCAATCTGTGTGGGCTCGGCTTTCACGGCTGCTGAGGGGACGGAAAATCAGGCTGGCAGCCACTAACAGCCTCCAACAAGCACCACTGTACGGAGTAGCTCCGGGGGGCGCTCGGCACTGGAGCCGCGGAAAGGGCGCTGGCGACGCCATCCACCCAGGCACTAGCGCGTAATGAGACGGGCCGTGGTTTCATGCCGGGCAGGGCTGCATCCCCTCGATTGGCCCCCATGACCAACAAAGACCGCGTAATGAACGGAGACGGCGTGCAGGCCCAATCACGGCCGCAACAGGACATGAGTCGCTCGAGACAGGATACATTTTTCTGCTCCAGCGAGTTACGAGTCACGCAGATCCTTCCGTCATGCTCGCACACAATGATAATTTACAGAATGTACCTAAAATCCCGGTTCTGAATGTCCGTCTCGTCCACCTGGAGGAGCCCCTCGTCCGACTCCAGGTTGACATGGCGCACCTCCTCGGGATCGACCTTGACACCCTGCTCCCGATCCCTTCGGCCATTTTCCCAAACAAGGTAAAATCGCAATCCCGCCACCAGCGCAATCGTGATGGCGAAGCACACCAAAATGGTAGTGTATGCCGTCTGTAACAGGAGTCAGCACTATATTCGTAACCCGCGATGGCGACCTTGCATGCAGAAAAAGGGGCGACCTACATGATATCCGGGAGCCTCCTTGGAAATAAAGAACTGGGGCCCGCTGAGGTTGCCCGCGCAGTAGCCCAGGAAGATGAGCGCCATGACGGTCGACTTCTTGGTAAACCCGGCCACGTTGCTCGACGCCAGGGACAGCATCAGCGGGAACGCGGGGGAGACGGCCGTGATCAGCCAGAACCCTGCCAGCCGGGACAGCTTCTCGGCCGTCGGCAGTAGCTTAATCATGAGGATGCCCGCAATGGCCATCAGGTAGATGAGCACCAGCGCCACCAGCCGCGACTTTCGCACCACGGACGTGAAGACGGCCGCTAGCGCCACCGTCAGCAGCTGGAACGCCGACGCGGGCAGGCCCATCAGGATCGTCTGAAACTCATCGTACCCGAAGCTCTTGATGACGAGCGTGTTGAACTGTGGTGAGGCGCACGGTTAGAACATTATCGCCAATATACTTGGTGCAAACCGGAGAATTAAAAAAGAAAATTAAGCATAGTACGTACGCTAGTGGTGCCGCCGTTGGGCACGCAGATGACAAAGGAGAAGAGGAAGAACCACCACGACTTGGGGTCGGTAAGGGCCTCGATGAATTGCGCGCGGTTCCACTCCTTGGTCTGGCTGGTGCGCTGGAACTTTTGAGGTCGGAGAGCCACGAGCTCGCGCTCAGACGGAGAAAGGAATGAGGCTGTCAAGGGCGAGTCGGGGAGGTAGAACCAGGTCACGCCGGACCAAACCACGGTGATGAGGCCAAAGAGGAGGAACAGGATCTGCACTTCAAGTTAGCATGTCATCGAAATCCAGACCGATTTGCTCTTTTGGCGAAGATGAGAAATAAAGCGTTACTCGCCTTCCACTGAGACATGTCCCCGTTGTAGTGCAGCAGCCCATAGGCAATCATAGAACCGATGATACTGGCCGAAGCATTGCCAGCGAACCAAAACGAGTGACGCGAAACGTGCTCCCTGGGGGTGTACCACATTCCCGTGATAAGCGAGAAACCAGGACTAATGGCGCTTTCAAAGACACCCAGCAGTGTTCGAAGAACCATCAGACTAGCATAGCTGGATGCGACGGCGTGGAGGGTGAGAACCACGCCCCATAGAAAACTGGAGAATGGTCAGCTTCAATGACACCTTGGTTCCCGTAATGCAACATGACGTAAAAAAGTGAAAACGGGGACAAATCTCGTAAAGAAAAAGGAAGGAGGAAATTTTGAGAGAAATAATATGCAAACTCACATGAGCACGCTGAGGTACTTTCCCAGAGGAAATTTGACAAAGCCCAGGGAGATTGGATAGGACGCGACGAGGTAGCCAATATAGAAAATACTCGACGTCCAGCTGTATTGCTGGCCATGAAGGTTCTATTTCCAGTTAGCATAGAATGCGCTCGAAATAAAATCCAGCTGTTTGCATACCAAGTCTTCCTGAAGTCCCAGGATGGCGCTGTACGACAAGCTTGTTTCTATGCCAATGTGAGCAACTATCATGTATTGATGACCACGGCTGAAACATACTGTCGAGATACTGCAGACCATAGCTGACAATCAAAATGGGCATGAGACTAACAATGCGTCAGCAAACGATGCAAAGTATCGAAAAAAGTAAGCGGTGGCTACCTACTGCCAATCAATCTTGCGCACCAACTTCTTCTCTTCCTCTGCCGAGAGTATTTCCGAGCTCCCGCACTCCATGACGGGCGTCTTCTGGTCCTGCATGTCGAGGTTGAGGTCAGAGTCCTTGTGGCTATTTTCCTTGTCTTCCATTGTGTCAAAAAAGTCAGCCGTGCATGAAATTTTGTTGAGAACAGACGGCAAAACAATGCGAAGGCGTGACTGACTCGCCGTGGCGGACTCAATCACAATCACGAACAAGTGCGACCGGGCAGACAGGGCCTATTATACCAGAGAAAATAGAGCAATGACAAGCGAGACAAGACCCAGCCAGATAACGCTCCCCGTGACCATTCAACGCCCAGATTGATGGAGGATTGATATGAAAAGAGAGGGAACTCGAAGTACCATGACGCGCGCGCCTTGCCTCGAAAGGGGTGGCGTATCGTAACTTAGCGGAAAAGCTGTGCCTAGGGAACACGGACCCGCAGGAGGTCTTTTCCCCAGATAAAGCTGACGCAGCTGGTTGGTCAGATTAATCGACGAAGGGCGGGGAAACCTGGCCCGGCAACTTTGAGAGAGTCAAAAAAAAACATTGGTAAAATTGGCTAGAGTAAAAGAGATGGCGCTAGGCCGCGAATGGCGATCCCGACGACGTCTTGCGCCTGGCGGAGCTGAGTCTGCATCCGAGATGCATGCGGAAGGAAGGGAATGCAGGGCAATGCGGGAAGTGATACAATACAAGAGTTGCTGTTGGTTGATGAAAGAGATGAAAATGAAAATCTTACGTTAAAAATTGGTGTTGGACAGGGTTTGTTGCAGGGAGGTTTCGGGAGGAAGGTATCGACACCCACGTGTTGCTATATCGGCCATGTTCTTGGTTAGATACTTCAGAACAACACAACGTCCTCTGATTTGGATTTTACTTTATCTAAACTCTTGCAATATAATTGAAATACCCTCCCAACAATGTATTTACAGAATTGCTTCAGTATTGCTCTATAAATACCAGTCTACTCCCCCATATGTAAAATCCCATGCTATTTACCCTGGACTCAGAAATGTCTCCTGCTGCTCCATCGGCTAATGATCTGCCGCACCTCGTCCATGGTGACGCTCGACATTCTTTTAGCCTCCTGGATGACATCCAGCATGCTCTTCATGCCCGGGTCCGAAATGTTCTTGAGCACCCACTCCAGGTGCACCGGGTCACGCGTCTCGATGCCCGCAATCAGGAGCGACCACTGAAACCGTTCCAGGAGCTGCACGGGCCCCGTCGCCACCGTGTAGTAGGCTGCGGCTATGAGCTCGTTGAGCGCGCGCTGCACCTGAAGCGGGAGAGGAAGCTCGCCGAACGCCGTGTTGCGGCTGCGGAAAAAGTAGATTTGCAGCGCGTGGTAAAAGGTGACGGTGACGAGGGCCATAAGCGACGGCGCCGCCACTTGCCGCTCACAGTCGGCAATGAGGTTCATCAAGAATGGTTGATCCTATTTATACATGTTAGCTGAGGAAATGAGACATGTCTTGTGCAAGATGGAGTCTCACCTCTTGTATTCTGTCAAGACTACGCCGGATTTTGGCCTTGGACGCCAGCGACTGCGGCTCCGTGGCCTGGCTGTAGCAATTGATCTCGTGGTGGATAGAGATGAGCTCGAAATACACGCCCATGACCCTAGGCCCAGAAAACTCTGGGAACCCAGCGATGCCAAGTGCAGCTGTGGCCTGCTCGTCTGACCAAGGATACCTGGTGCGTGATAGCTGCCATACCCTCCGTCTTGTTTCGTGGTTCTCGCTCACGTAGCTAGCAAAGACGCCGCCACAGCCAAAGAAACCACAGAAGCCGTCTCTGTCGTAAAGATACGTGAGGATTCGGGATAGTAATACCTGGTCCGGCATCGAGGTGCTCCCTGACTCTGGCAGGGTGGCGTTCGCACAGAACTCATCCAGACCGTACGCTTTCACGTAGGCTAGCACTGTGGCACTTACCTCCCGGAGCTTCTGAAAGTTGAGCGGGTTGTGTCGCATCCAGAACATGTACATGTACAGCAGCGAGAGCATCATGGCTACATGGTCCGGCTGGGCTAGAGGATCCAGGGCCTGCAGGAAGAGCTGCGATCCGCGTTGGAAGTGCGTCCAAGACTCCTGCGGGATGTGAAACCCTGAGCCCAAGTGAATGGCGAGTTCGCTGTGAGAGACAGCCAGCAGGAAGTGCAGGGCCATGGAGTTTTGGAGTGCACGGTCGAGGAAGAGCGAGTGTGCGGAAGAAGACGCGTTGCGCGTAGATTTCAACGGCGCAAACACGACGCGGTGGAACGACACGGCCTGGAGGTCGCTGCTGCCGATGGAGGGCGCATACTCGGTTCCTATGCCGCTGGCGAAGAAGAGAGCCGTCGAGGCGGAAGGGTAGTGCGCCGAAGTCAATGAGTGCAAAGGAAACGGCAGCGGGAACTGCAAAGTGTGATCGATGGGCTGGTGGTGATGGTGGAAGCCAGAGTCGAAGCCCAGGTCGTTGATTTCGGGAACCGGTACGTGATATATGTCAAGGGCGTCTCCGATTGGCAGGATAGGCACAGAGACGACACTTTCGGGTGTCTGCACAAAGTTCGGCGATCCTGAAGCTTCGCTGATGCTCATGCTGGAAGTGGACGACGGGGTTGAACCTTGACTCGGGGCCAAGACCTGGGGAACAATGTGGTGATTCCGCCGCACCGGTGCCGCGACCGCTTGGTCGGGTCTCGCGATATCGAGGCCGTCACGGCTGCTCTCGCCGGGCTTGAGCTGCTGCTGCGTGCCGGCAGCAGCAGCGAGCTCAGCCTTGGGCTGGATGGCTTGAGGGGTCCAGCCGTCTCGGTCCTTGATGGGGCCGAGGCCGCGCCTCCTCGACGCCAGCGACGGGCGCTGGGCTGCCCATTCGCAGTGCAGCTGGAGACGCACACAGCGACCGCATCGTGGGTGCTGCTCGTCGCACTTAACGCGCTTGGAGATGCATGTGCGACAGCCTGGGATTGTGGTTTATTCTCGTTAGTTCTTGGGGCCACGGAGGCCAGATCAAGACTCCGAAAGGGGGGGGGGGACTCATTAGACGAAAGCTCACCATGCTTGGATCGCTTTCCGCGCTCGACACGAGGCCGTGTGCGGTTGCGAGCGAGGGTTGCATTTGCCTTGTCCATTGACACGCCCGTCAGCTTCTGGACCGGCTGAGGGTGAGCAGCCGTCCTGGTCATCTGTGTGGGCCTTGTCAGTGGATCATGCTGGTCGTCGAGATGGACGAGAGCCCGTCCCACTCTTATCGTGGACACTACTTGTTGATTCTCGTCGATTAATCTGGCCAATCACAGCCCCGAAACTCGCTTCGCCTCATCTACGCGGCCTCGGTGTGTCCATTGCCAATTCCATCCCCCGATCGGCCCGGCGTACGGCGTCATTATTTGCCAATGGCTTGGTTTTGATAAGTCAATTGCACTCCCTTTTTTTCCTTTCCTCCTCTGCATCTCTGCAACCGGGCATGGGTTGTGTTCCTCGCCAAGTATAGAATCGTTGCGACCTTGCCGAAATGGGAAACTCCATCTCTTACACCACCACCGAGTGCCAAGTTGCCCTCCAGGGTGGTCGCGCTGGCAAAATCCGCGGCCTTCAGTTTGATGCCAAGTCTCGCCGATTTGCGGGCGTTCCATATGCCAGACCGCCTGTCGGCGACCTGAGATGGCGCAAGCCTCAACCCCTTCCCCAAACACACAGCTACTCAGACCAGGACGGCACCCCCTATGATGCCACCAAGTTTGGCCCGGTCTGTCCTCAGGCCAATTACTCCAAAACTGTCAGCGAACATGTCCCCAAGCATATTTATGATGAAGACTGTCTTCGTCTGAACATCTGGACTCCTGTGCCGGATCCCAATGTGCCGAACCCCAAGTGGCCCGTCATGGTCTGGTACCATGGCGGCTGGTTCCAAGTAGGCGACCCCAGCCAGGAAGAGAGCATGGATCCTACCGAGCTCATATCTACCGGCAAGCTGCAAGCTGTCTTTGTTGCTGTCGGCTACAGACTCAACATCTTCGGCTTCCTGGCAGGCCGTGCGCTGCTTGACGAGTCTGAGGGGACGGCCGTGGGCAACTACGGACTCTGGGACCAGCGCCTGGCCATGGATTGGGTCTGCCAAAACATTGAAGCATTCGGAGGAGACCCCAACAACATTGTTCTGTCAGGGCGCAGCGCTGGCGCATATTCCGTCCTGGCTCAAGCTCTGCACGACTTCCGATCGAAAGAACCGAGCGACAATTTCCGATCCATGGTGATGTACTCGAACGCCATCCCCACACAGCCAAAGACGACTCAAGAATGCGAAGCGCAATTCGAAGAGGTTTGCGAATACTTCAAGGTACCTGCTGAGCTCAGCGGGAGCGAGAAGCTGCGGGCTCTGCGGGAAGTCAGTGCCAAAGACCTCTGCTCGGGCATCATGGACCTCAAGAACCACACGTTTCGTCCAGTAACGGACGATTTGTTTATTCACTCTGGCATCTTTGACTACTATCGAGACGGCTCATTCGCAGCCGAGTTCAAGAAGCGCAAGCTCAGGCTGTACATTGGCGAGGTTCTCAACGAAGACACCTTGTACGCGGTAACCAACGGACCTGAAGCAAACCTCCAGTCGCTTGAGCTACAAATCTCCAACTATTACCCTCCAGCAACGACGAAGCGACTTCTTGAACACTACGGCGTGCCGGACTCAGAAGACAAGAAGGATTGGCAGACGCTGTTTGGCGGCATCATTGCTGATGGCCAGGTCAGAGCCCCGTCGCGCTATCTGGCCAAGAACTTGCTGGACCATGGCGTTGATATTTCAAACGTCTGGCGTTATCTGATTGCATATCGCCTTTCTTTTATTACCGATAAAGTTGCACCGGCGTCGTTTGGCGTAAGCCATGCCATGGACCGCCCCATTTGGAAGTGAGTCTAGCCCACAACGCCTTTTTTACTCGCTTCTCCTTGCTTTTGTGCTGTCTCTGAGCTTGATTCGTTTCACGTATACTGACAAAATAATTTCAGCTACTCGATCACTCACGGCCCGACACCGGAAGAGCATAAGCTGATGGATGATTGGATCGCTGACCTGAGGGCATTCGTCCACAACGAGGAAGGCCACGTTTTCGGCACCTCCAAGCCCGACGACTACAAGGTCATGACAACGGAAGGAGGAATTGAGATCCGACATGATCCTCGATGGATAGAGCTTCTCAAGGTGATGGATCTATTTTCAGGATACCGAGAAGGTAGCAACTTGTAAGATAACGATGGTAGAGCATAATACCCATGATGATTGTGAAGGCAGTGAGGAAAACAAGAATGCAGCAGAGATGAAAAGAATAAAATGGCAAAGAAAAAGGCGAAAAATAAAATAAAAACCAGAAAAAAACTATCTTGAGAAGAAGAAGAAGAAGATCTTATGGAAATGAATTCACCGAAAATATGTTTTAGGGAAAACATGGTCTTTCGGGCGTGGGTTTCCGAAATACAACATCCCCATCAATTATCTGTTGGGCGAAAGTAAATCTTAAGTCTGTTCCTGGCTAGCGAAGGTTTGAACATGCCTGTATTACATGTTTGGCTGCATTTCATCCGCCCACGTCATGGCCTGGTGCGCTTATCATTTCATTCTTTTTCTTGCAAGGATGGCCGCCGGAGAGGAAGTGCGAAAACTGCCCTGCGATGACAGTTCGCAATGAGCCAAGAAAAGTCCTAAAACTGTGCTAAAAGGCTGTCCAGACCTGCAGACCTGATGTAGAGTGATAAATAAGCTCCTAGACTCAAAATACACAACACCAGCCCATAAACGGGCGTTGTCATAGTTGAACGGCTCGGATGTACAACGAAATCAATTTTCCGAGTCTCCGATCGGGCTGGTTTTAGCGCGTTTATTTTTAATTTTCCAACGCTCACCTCTGTCCAGTGAGATGATCGGAAGCGTCCCGCGGATCCCTGAGTTCCATTAGGGTATCAAGAAATGGGGCTGGACGTCGGCACCCCTGGCTAACGCACTGATGTATTCGAGCCAAAAAAGAGGGAGCGGCAACACCAAGCCACACTTGGTCCGCCTTCTGGACGTCTCATTAGCTCCGAAGCTCAGGCTACGTCATTATTCCGAGTGAAACTGGCAAGGGACCGTCTCGTTATTCTCCCAATGGCTCTGGCGGGTGGCACATACCCATGTCTCTTACGGCCTGTGGAGTGCTTTATTTAGGATCGTGCCAAGTAGAGAATACGAGACTACCGCGGACGAAACCGATGTAGGAGTTGTTAAGGCGGGACATGACTGTTTGTTTAAATCCAGTCGTTTGGCCTCCTTTTCCTTCTCTATTTCTTTCTCCATCTCCATCTTCAACATACAATCTTACATTCTCGTCCCTCACTCAGCACTTCCAACCAAACAACTAATCACCATGTCTTCCACCAAGGCCACCGCTACCTCTACCGCCACCGCTGCTTGCAGCCTCCTCTACGACCCCCCCGTCAAGGATGCCTCCTGCGCCATGCCCTACAGCGAGGACAACGCCGCTCGCATGCTGGCGTGCTGCAACGAGGCCGAGGTCATCAGCTACTACGACAACTGCGGTCTCTACTGCCTCGCCTTAGACCAGAAGATCTCCGACCTCTCCGACTGCTTGTACAAGGAACAGAAGGCCGACTGGGTCGACGTCTTCTGCAGGGGCAACGACTCCGCATCTGCCACTGGAACCGGCGGCGTCCCCGCCAGCGCCGAGGCCAGCGTCGTCAAGTCTGCCGACTCCACCGCCACCAAGTCGTCGAGCAAGAGCTCTGTCACCAGCACCTCCAGCTCGACTGCCACGTCTTCAGACAACGCTGCTCCTAGCGCCCGACAGCCCTCTGGCGTTTCCACCCTGGGCATCACCATCGGAGCTCTGCTCCTCTCCTCCACCGTCTTTGGCGCCGTCCTGCTGTAAATGATGGTCTCCGACTCTTTTGAATCCACCTCAACTCAGGTTTATGACATCGATGCCTCATTGATTTGATTCTTCTCTGCTGGGGTGGGTTGATTTTATTGGATTAGAATTTTATTGTATCTAGACCAAAGGAATATTCTGTTTTTGAATTCAATATTTTTTTTTGTAATACCGGGTAGTTGGAATTGGTTGTGAGAGCAATATAAATAGAGCGGCCCAGTGTTATGGGTTGAATGAGATGAAAAGGGCACGTTGTATTAAGGGACAAGAGGCGCCAAAAGGTGCCTCCTATTGCTGTAATTAACCCCTGTAAGGGTCGCTTCCGGCCGCCTGTGGCGGCTGCAGGCGGTACCTGCTATTTCTGGCACATAACAAACATCCAGGACTTAAACCATTCAAAAGAACTCCTGAGTAAATGTCTGGTCTTTAAGACGCAAAAGTTTTCTAGAATTATAATTTAGTCTTTATATGTATGTTTATACTTCATAAAAGTCACCTTCCGCGGACAAAGCCCGTTCTTTCACCTCCTGTATACGGCTTACAGCAATAGCATTGAGTTCGCTTGATTTACCAACGCAATTTAAAGAATCACTAATATTGCATCAATCGTCTGTTGCAGGTTTTACACTAAACTAGAAATCGTCTTGACAAACGTCTCGACCACACCCAGGACGTAGTCAACGTGCTCCTCCTTGTGAGTCAAATTGAGGGACAAGAAGCCTCTCTTGCCCATATAGATCTTGTTCTGCAGCAAGAAAAAGAAGAATGAATCAGCCAGCTTAGTAGGCACAGGTCCGCCGAAGTGGACACCAACACAGCTGCCGAAACCTGTGGATTTAACAAGATGGCTTTGTTGGTGGGTTTTGGCGAGATCATTGATGCCATCACGAAGTTTGTCACCTAGAGCATTTGCCTTGGCGATCTTCTCAGCCGTGAGGGCTTTTCCAGCTGCCACTCCAGCTGCCATGGTGAATGTGTCATTGTTGTATGTCCCGGAATGAAACAGCCGACCTGGGTTTAAATTGGCCATAATGTCTGCCCGACCACCACACGCACCGAAGCCGAAACCGCCACCCACGTACTTCCCTAAGGTCGTAAGATCGGGATAGACGTCGAAATGCGTCTGAAGACCGCCCATGTGCAAACGAGAGGTAATAATCTCATCGTAGATCAGCACAGCCCCAATGCTGTCTGCCGCATGTCGAGCCCATTGAAGGAACTCCTTTGTCGCAGGGTTCATGCCTCCTGCTCCTTGCATGGGTTCAAGGATGATGACACCAATTTGTTCTGAGAGAAGGTGGTCGTTGGCGGCCGTCTCATTATATTCCCCGATAACATAGTCGAATGGAAGACTTATGCCTTGCCATGCCTTGCCAAAGTGCGTGAAAGCACCGTGGTACCCATTGGCAAACCCAAGGATCTGCAGAAGCACAATTTGTTAAAGGCCATTTCCATCTATTGGGGGGTGTTAGGAACTTCTGGAATAATCATTACTTACCTTTTTACGTCCCGTAAAAGCGAGACCGAGAGAAGTCGCCAGTATGTTGGCCTCAGTACCGGAATTGCAGAAACGGACCTTATCGATGCTACGGAAGCGGTTGACAATTTGTTTGGCCAGCTCAACCTCGTCCGGGTTAGCCCCCCCAGGTTCAGTCCCTTAGCCACTGCATTTTGAACACCCGCCAAGATGTGTTCGCTCGAGTGTCCAAAAAAGGCAGCTGAGAACTCGGAGACCAGGTCGAGGTATTCGACGCCGTCAAGGGACGTCACATAGCAATCCCGTCCTGATGCCAGCGCCAACGGGAAAGGCGCATACGCCAGCACTGATCGCGTGTTTCCGCCAGGCAAATATTCGAGGGCCGCTTCGTAGTTAGCTTTGGATGCGGGATTGGTCTCAGCGTAGATTCGGACGGTCTCATCGTGTAGTGAGTCCAGACGATGAACCCAGTCACCCGATAGTTGGGCTTTAGTCGCTGGCCTTTATGTTGTCAGCAATATTCAACTTGATCGAGTAGAGCAACCGGAACTGCACATACTCCGACAAAAATCGGTCGCCGGATGGCGCAGGACCTTCCCGAATAACGCTTGAGGAGGATGAAACCTCGTCGATGACTCCGACTGCGGGTGCAGTCTCAGAATTGGCGTCACCCATACCTTGTTACTCTTGCGGATCTGGGCAGGTGAAGGTAGCAGTTCTGGTTCATGCAAAGAAAGGGCCAAGTGATATGTTTAAACAAAGATGCTTCTTGAGAAACTGCTCTACTTTCTGAACCTGAAAGAAAAAGGACAGGTAGAAAATTTTCTGTATTACATAAATATTCTCCGCTACCGCCATGTACAACCACCACGGCCACCTCCGCCTCCCACCGGCCCAAGTCTGGGCCGCCTTAGCCGAATAGTCGAGCGACTGACAAATGTAACGCGTCGGCGGTATGTCATCATAACACTCGTGCCGCCCCTCCTGCGGGCCCTAATGGGTGCGAAGAGATACAGGATCTGTATGTTGGAAATACGGCACCTGTATTTCAGCGGGACGAAAGAAATTCAGACATTTCAGTATATGGCTGGGCCTATTACTTTTGAACCTGACACTTCGGACCGTTATTTCTTCCGACCCAAGAGTCCGACACTTATGCTAGTTGTCCATCACTCGAGGTGACACGGTCTTTGCTGAGAACAACGCCTAAATCCATCTGCCCACATAACCGCCAACAAGGACCCGGATTATCCCTTGGGAATAGTACGGACCGTCACGAAAAACGGCCTCCGCGGTCAGGGGGGCTGTAAGCCCAGCGCCCAGATTTCGTAACGGGGACCACCCAGAGTGATCGACCGTAAAATCTGAACAAGAAGCGGACACGTCATTGTCTCCGCCAATAAGCAGCAAACCAATAAAGATTGTTACTGGAAGCTAACATGCAGGGGAAAAGCAAAATGGTGCTTCACGCTATGGTTAGATTTTACGGTTAGATTTTACGGTATCCCACCCGGAAGGCTCCATTGACATGTGGGATAACCAGGACATCTCCACTCGTGGGGCACTTGCTGCTAGCTGAGCCGCGTCAGCTCGTAAAGCCGGGACCGCGGTCACAGCTACCACTTTGTAGTACATGCACGCTTTGTTTTCTCAATCTTCTTCGTCCCTTTCCCGTTGAACTTTTCTTCTTCTTTTATATTTACGGTATGCACCTCTCAAAGTCGTATAAGCAACCGCCACCAAGATGGGCTCCCAGCCACCCCCCATCCGCCTCGCCATCCTTGAAGCAGACACACCCCAGCTGCGAACCAACGCACAGTATGGCGGCTTCGGTGGCGTCTTCAAAGCTCTCCTGCGGACCGCGGCGCTCTCCTCCGAGCCGCCCGCGCTGCTGAATTCCATCGTCGACATCTCGGTGTACCACGTCGTCGGCGACGAGGCTGTCTACCCGGACCTGGACTCCATCGACGCGATCTTGATTTCCGGAAGCAGGCACAACTCGTTTGACAACGATCCGTGGATCCTCAAGCTCGTCGAGTTTACCAAGAAGTGCATCAAGAGCGAGAGGGTCAAGAGCATTGGTGTCTGCTTCGGGCACCAGATTGTCGGACGGTCGTTGGGAGTCGAGGTCAAGAGGAGTGAGCTTGGGTGGGAGCTTGCTGTTGTCGACGTGAATCTTACGCCGAAGGGCAAGGAGATTTTCGGGTTAGAGAAGATGGTAGGTCGACTTTGTCCTGCTTCTTGTTACTCTTTCTCCCTTGGGGGGCATGGCAGACTTGGGACTAACGGAGCACAGCGCATCCACCAAATGCACCGCGACGTCGTCACCGCCAACCCGCCTGGCGCCGAGTCCCTCGCCTACACGGATCTGTGCCCAGTCCAGGGCTTCTACGCACCCAAGAAGTACATCACCGTCCAGGGTCACCCCGAGGTCACCGGCCCCATCATCAGCGAGGTCCTCAATGTCCGTCACAAGGCGGGCGTCTTTAATGACGAGATTTTCACGGACGCCATCAACCGCGCAAACATTGAGCATGACGGCGTCGCTGTAGCACGTGCGTTTTTGCGTTTCTTGAGGGATTGAAGGGACTTTCTGTTCTATGTTTAGGGAAATAGACTAGCAGCTGCTTTTTAACTTTCGCCTGTCTTCCTCTCCCGTTGTGTGGTTAGTTCTGTGCCCTTTACTGTTCGGGTCAGTGTTTGTCGCCCCTTTGGTGACGCCGAACCAAAAGCTTTCTCCGTCGGAATAGAGGACGGTTGAGATCATCCATGATGCTATGGTCTTGGAAATGATGAAGTTCTCAATGTTACAACCGTTTATAATAGAGTTATAGACGAACGTAAAGTTAGGAAGGGGCATGTGTCGGCGCGAGACCTGCTTACCCAGGCTCTATAAGCTGGCTGGCACAGGTGCAGTAAGCCAACTAGCGCAACGACTAGCACATCTTGCCTTAGCTAGACAAAAGAACTGTTGGTGCTAGGTCACCACTCATAGTTGTACCCGCTACTTGACGGCAGTCCATGACGGCCTGCCCATGATGCCACCGATATTCCGCGTAGGCAATGGACCTCTCTTGATGCCATACCCTGATTGGACGAGATCCTTAAGGGCTCGGGGACTAGAGGACAGCAGCGGTTTCGACAGCTTGTTCACTTTCGGCAGAGCAAAGAGGCTAGTTGCCCGTGAAGGGCTGACTGCAAGAAGCTTGGAGCGGCATCAAGAGCAACTGTCGCTATTCTTGCACCTTGTGTAATGCTTAGTGCGAAACACAACCCCGTGTAGCCTTGAACATTACGCCGGAGACGTCCAGAGGCGTCTGTATCTGCTGAGAGACTTGCATATAACTTAGTTCATTTAATTGGTTGGCGATGGTGTGTTTTATGGCCTGCCAAGCGTTAAAGAGGCTAACTGTCGATGTCCTCATGTGTGGTTTCATCTACGTGCTCTGAAGCTCGAGACATGAGAGAGCCTTGGAAAAGCCGCTAGTAAGGACGGTTGATGTAGACTATCTTGGAAAATGGAAATAGGCCACGAATATTTTGTTAAGAAGCGGGCCATGCCAGAGGAAGGTAGCCACAGGGCCAGTGAGCATAAAACCAAGTGTACCGAAGCTGTTTCAATTCCTTCATCGCCGTGAGTTTGCATGTGAGAGCATACTGGAAGAATAATTCGCAATCCTCGCACCAATCAATACTTGTGCATCCCAACATGATCTAACCTGCATAGATGCCCAGCTCACCCAGCTCACCAAGGTCGCGCAATTGGCTGGAGCACAAGAGCAGGTTGGACAATTTCCTGCAAGTTCCGGTGTTACTGTGCGAATGATCGGCGAGTGCACACACGAGCGAGATCGAATTGCTCGCGAAGCTGATCACGCTAATGTCTCATGCACAGGTAGGAACGAGCGCTAATTGAGCAGATTTGCATCAACACGTTTCTTAGGGCTGATATCTGCAACGAAATGAGCCAGCCTTACGCCAAAATCGACACAAATCTGGCCTCAGGATAGTCAGCGAGGTTGAAGGGATCACCCTGGTTACATACAAATGAGCTTCAACAAGTCCCGGGACCAACATGGTATTCTCGGCCCTTTGATAGCATTACCAACGGCAATAGCACTGCCTCAAAACCCCCCAGTGCCATCGAGTTTCAGTAAATTTGCATTTGTTAGAGTTGTTTCTTTTCTACAAAGAAAAGAGCGAAGAAAGAATAGACGGAAACCACGCAGTCATTTGGTCATTTTGTGGAATTGGAGAAAAAGAACAGGATAGAAACAATCGCTGGTTCGCCTGCTCAGACGTATCATGTTCATTCCATCACCGGTCATGGTGCATATTGGAAACCCCGCTGAAGGTCACGATGCGTACTTTACATTTTTGAGAATACTAATATTTATCGTCTTCAACGAGTTTCTCACACTCTCCCTCCTCTATAATAGTAAGATAAAAAAACAAATTTTGCTTATGTCGACTAATGAAATTCATGAATCCCTAAACAAGCCAATTCCAAAGAGGTAAGAAAACCGTGAAGCCTCGTGCTAAGCACGCTCTAATATACGTAAACCAAATACCTTAATCCATATTAGTGTACAATTAGTAACTGTCCATTTTTTCCCCATCCATGATATACATTTCCTCTCAGAATCTCCTCTCGCGAGTCACCACTTCGAAATCCTTGTCGGACTTCCGAGCAAGCTCCTTCTCGACCCAGGCCTCGATGTTGGAGACGGCGTCATGAGGGCTTTCTAAATGAAGCTGGAAAAATCCCTGCAGTAGGGAGGGTGTAAATGTGTCATCGGGAATCTTGTTGGCGAACTGTGCCGCGAGTTCCCGGATCTCGTCCATGTCCGTGTACGATGTGCAGCCCAGGTCGGGGGAGAACATGCGCACAAACATTTCCCTGGCAGAGGCCTGGCTGATGTTACCCAAGAAGACCTTCATGTCAACGCGGCCAGGGCGGACCAGGGCGCTGTCAAGATCTTCAGGGTGATTAGTTGTCATGATGACGATGCGGCCTTCCTGAGAGCCCACGCCGTCCAAAACATTCAACAAGCCGGACAAGGTACAGTTTGTCGGCCCGTTGCTGCCGGCATCGGATCCATTCCTGTCGGAGCTTGAGCGGTCAACCCATACGGCGTCGATGTCCTCAAGCAGCACGACACATCGCGGGGGAATCTCCTGGAACATCTGCTCAAGATCGGCATCGGTCGCAACGCTCGGAATCTTGACTTCGTACAGATCGAGGCCAAATTCACCAGCAATTGCGATGGAGAGGGACGACTTGCCAGTGCCGGGTGGGCCATAGAAGAGATAACCTCTGCGGTAAGGCATGCTGCGGCTCTGGTAGCGCATCTGGGTCTTGGGGTCAAGGTAGTTGCGGATATCGACGAGAAGCTCCTGCTTAAGGGCGCTGTCGAAATGCACCGTCTCCATCTGGCGGATTGGCTTGCGAGCCTTTGGCTTCCAGGAGAGGCCGTAGCGATCCCGCGAGTAGATGATGACGAAGAACTGCGTCTGTCTATCGGCATACTCGCGGCACGTCTCGATGAACTTCTTGATGGGCTCAGCTGACCATCCGAAGCAGCTGATGGTCATCTCCTCGCCTCCGATACCGTCGTAGCTGGGGTCCGAGAGAGCCGAGCTGAAATTTTCGACGGCGCGGTTGACGATGAAGAAGTCGCCGCTGTGCCACAGCCATCGCGAGTCCCAGTGAGGGCAGTACTGCACCGAGTGGCGCGTCTTCTTGAGGGCGGCGGCCCTGTCCGCGCCAGCCCGGGCCAGATCGGTGCGGCCGGTAAAGTATCGCGAGTGCCGCGATCGGTTGGCCAGGATCCATTTGACGACGCTGCGATTGAGCGGATCGCCACCCGGAATTGTGACTGAGGCCAGGAAGCACTGCCTGATCCAGCCGTAGACCTCGCTCCAGGTGCGCTGCAGCAGGCGCCAGGCGGCGGGCGCGGTGCCGGCAATGGCCACCAGCGATCCGATCTGGGTGATGTCCAGCTCCGACCAGCGGGAGAAGACGTCGGCTATCACGCCGGCGCCATGCGGCCACGGGTCGAGCAGAGGCAGGCTAGCGGCGCCGCCAGCATGGAAGCTGAAGGCCATTGTGCGTGGCCCCGGAGTGTATAGTGTATATCAAATTACACAAGACTGTCCCGGCCCTGTCGTGGCCAGTGGCAGTGGATTGAATGGGCGAGTGAGGCCGCGAATTGGCCGACTCGAAAAATATGATTTAATACAGAACCCCTAGCGCAGGCCAGAAATCATCGAAAAGAGAGAAAACTACAGAAACAAACGTATCAAAGAAGACAATTGACCAATTACATGGGAAAGGAATGACGAGAAACGGGACCAATGTTCAATGCCAAAGCTTCCAACAACAAAGCGGTGCGCAAAGAAAGCCAGGTTTCAACGAAAAGTTTTTCTGGGGCCGCCGCCCATTGCCAACGGCTGCGCCACAGCCAGAGAGATAGGGGTTGTAGCCGACGCCACAGCCATCACTCAGCACTAGCTCAACAAGACACGAAGTGTCTCCCTCGTAATTTCCCGAGCGCGTCGCTACACCTCCCATATCACGACGTGAGCGCGCTGACTAATGAAGCCACCCACGTCCACAAGATGGCACATGCGAACATGACGCGGTTAGCAAGTTGCTCACAATCGCCCAGTATGAATAGCCACAGGAAGCCTCAGAGGATCCAGACCCAATTCCCGCCTTTGAAGCGTGAAACGCAATTGCCCATCCTGCAACATGGCAATGTCGCCCACCGCTTTCTTGGCGGTCGACATGGCCCAGCCTTGTGCTGTATGCCCGCGAGTCAAGCAACTCAGGAATACCCAACGTGCAGGTTTACGGGAGCCGTTCGTCTCAGTCTGACATGCCTCATGCCTCCCAGGGTTCTACAGCATCACCTCACCGTCACTGAGGGCCATCTTGACATCATGTCCAATAAACCAAACCGCTCTCCAAAGGATCGTCGGTCGGGTTGTCCCGTGCACTCCCGCCAACGTCTTTTTGTTTCACAGAGTAGATACATGCCGTAAAAAACTCAATTACCCTGGTTTAGGCGCAGAGAAATGGCACATGGCCACTATGTCCGAGTGCAACCGTCAGCCACCTCTCCCGTGTCTCAAGCAATGGCGAGAAGGGCCGTGAGAGCTGAAAAAAACAGTCTTTTTCAGGAGTACACGAGGTCAAGGGTTCAAATCGCATTACCGGTTACCCGGACCATACATGGAAAAAAAGGGACGAATCAGCAAAACGAGGTCCGGGCCCCAGGTATTCGGCGCAAGGCCTCTGCAATCTTGTTTTGTAGTATCTCTTTCCTTTCCGATAGATTTTGACTCGGGATTTTATATTGATCACTTTGCACTGTGACTGCGGGATTACACTGCATCTCTGGTTTCTGGTATAGTCCGGGTGTGACGATGCCTGTTCACTGGACAAGTCAAAACGTGATTGTTTGTCCTAGGCGCAGAACCTATGAATCTAGGCCTTAATAATCATAATAATCATAAAGACGTTTTATTAATTTGTCTCATATATCACAAATCAATATTCGTGGACCCCGTTTAGTTGAAAGAGACAAAAAAAACCGGCCATAGGGTAGGTAGGCTAGTCAAAAGCTGGTCGGAACCCAATCCCCGCCTCGAGTCTTTGCAAGCCCATGTTCACTTGTCTTGGAGGCAAAAAAAAGATGGTCTCATTCCTACCCGTTATTATTAACGGTTGCTAGTGCCATTTCCTTGTATCGCATCCGTGGCATGTTCTGAAACACAGTCAAAGCATGCTCACGGCTCAACCTCGTACCACGACAAGCCTTTTTCTGTGCTAATATTGTGCGTTGCATTTGGCTTGTCCGGAAAGCATTGAGGATCGGAACAATGTTCCGCCAGAAAATCGGCCCTTGCTTTCTTTTTGCGCTGCCCCCCCGAGTCGTTTTTGTAGTCAGATCATCAGACGATTCCTGCTGCTGCGACAATGCTCGAGCGTGCTGCTCTCCTCCACAGTGGATTCTGGAGATCATCTCCTGCTGCTCGCTGCTAGAAACTGAGAGAGTCTGGTCCTCCTAATCCCCCCATCTTTTGCACTATTCCCACCAGTCTCATGTTGTTGGTAGGCGACACAAGGGGGTCCTTTCGGTCACGCTCGGGAGATGCCCCTCTATTCTTTGCTTTTGCGACATGGGCTGTGTCCGAAGAGGGCGCGGAGTTGCTGTATCCGATGGGTAGTCCGGACTGGCCGATGAAGCATACAACCCATTGTCTTGGATACTGCACCCGTCATGGTAACTGATTTGCGCCGGGATATCATACAATGACGTGGCTGCGCATCTTGTCCAATCCCCGCTGGTTTTCCACCCCTCCTTTCCTTAGCTTCGCGGGACTGGTCTCTGGCTAATGCGCGAGGCCCGATACAGTTTGCTATCGGTGCGCTAATCCGCTTGTCCTGGGTCCCTCTTGCATTATGATTATGACATGTAGGGTGCTGGTAATAGAGGTTGCTTTTGCCCAGCCGTTCATGACGCAGCCGCACAAACCTGCTCCAGGCATCCTGCTGTTCGTCCAGGGTGAAGATGGCATCTTACAGCCCAGCATGCACGTGCACGTACAAGTTCTATTCGCAAATGATCCAACAAGACGATCCGAGCGAGCCGTTTTTGAATTTTGCCATTTGACTTGGGCTGGCGGCTGGCGCGGGCACATTTCACCGCCAGCCTTCCCGCTGCATGTTTGAGAATGTCGAGCCCTTTTTTTTTCTTCTTTTCTTTTGATGACGAGGGCGGTCAGAGCGTCGGCTTTCTCAGCGCAGTCGTCTTTTCTTCTTTTATCCCGTCCCTACCTATCTACCCCTCCCGAGGTGCAATCTGGTTGCGTGATCCATAGTGAATAATGACTCGTCCAAAAACCAAGGAGACGTGGAGAAGTGTCTTGCAAACATGTGAATGAATCATTCACAGCAGCGCACATCTCTCCTCTCCAGGCATGTCAAAAAAAAAAAAGCCGCCACCTGCCGATCGACCTGCCTTGTAACACGTCGGTGCGTGGATTGCGGAAAAAGAAGCAACGTTCCGGACAGCCCAGCTGCTTCGTGGGCAAGACATTTTATGCGTGGCGCCCAATCGCCCACGTTGGCTGACCTATATCCCCCGCTGCTATTGGATCGGGACATTGCTGCTTCCCCCCAGACTTAGGGGCCTTGCGCCAGCTGGTTTGTCACTGTCTGATTGTCTGACAGCCACTTTTGTGTTTGCGATGACAGCGCATGTGGGCCGATTTGGGGTCCCCATCGGTCCGTCCACCTTGCTGAATTTCAGCCGGGACAAGAGTTGCATCTCGGCAGAAAAGTAATGAGCCTCGCTTTATAAGGGCGTGGGGGCATTGCTAGCGAGATGGCGATTTCATCCTTAAACTGAGCCCACGGCCGCTCCGTACGGAAGCACACCCCCTTCCAACATCTCACGAAGACCCATAGTGCCAGTCGCCATCGGCCCTAAATCTTTAAGGATTCTGGTGCCAATGTCATCAATCAGATTGGCGAGCGGCCCCGAGGATACGAAACCCTTCGAACAGTCGAGCTCGGACATCGAATCTATAACCGCCTATTCGGAGCCTAGGGAATCCATCCTAGCGCTACGAACTAGCGACGAAGCCAGAGAACTAGAAAGGCACTGTAATTTGCCAGCGCATTACCGGAAGGTAGGGTTCCTTCGCATCTAGCAAGCGATTGCCGTTATGTCACCGCCGGCCAAGCTCGCCTGAGCTACACTAGCCATTTCCCACCACCCCAGGCACTAACGTGGTAAACAGACAAAATGGCTATAGGGGGCGATGGAGGGTGGTCCATCACCGTCATGTGGACAATTTGTCTCATTGTTCTGGCCTTTGTCGTGCTGCGCATCTACACCCGCGTTGTGCTGATACATTGGTACGGGGTTGATGATCTAGCTTATTTAATAGCCTTTGTAAGACACCTCTTGGAGCGTCTGGATTTCTTCTGTGAAAACAAGGCTGACCAATCTCAAGGCCTTCCTCTTCTTTTTCTGCATCATCATGACATTATCGGCCCACTACGGATTCGGACAGGAGACGATCGACGATCCAGGCGAAAAGGCAACAGCGCTATTCTACGAGGGCATCGGCATCAATCTGATTGCGACTGGCATGGTGATAGCCAAATGGTCTCTTGGCCTCTTCCTTTTGCGCATCATCAAGGAGCCATGGCAGAGGAATTGCATCTGGGCGGTCCTGGGTTTTCTGCTGGCCACATCCTGCGCCGTTGTCGTGGTTTACTGGATGCAGTGCCAGCCGATTCAATATCTCTGGGATAAACGAATCGAGGGAGGAAAATGCGACATTGATTTCGTGCCCGTGGCCTTTGTGGTGACGTGTGAGTTTGCCATTTTCTACAGCTACCAGTCTGCAAATTCCAGACCAGTCCTTTGCCAGTGGAGGACCCAGATACAAGCACGTCCATACTAACAATCGACTCCATTCAGCGGTGTGCGTATTCGCCGACTTTTTCTTTGCCATTTTCCCCTTTATAGTGATTTGGAAAGTCCAAATGAATCCTCGCGACAAGGTGCTTATCCTTACCAGCTTGAGCCTGGGGCTTTTGTGAGTCGTTGTTTCCCGTCTCGTTGGGAGATTGAGTGGGTTTCTGACAGTACAACTAGTGCTGGGGCGTGCGGCATCAAACGGACCACAGAGATCGGCGAGCTTTGGGCGCCGGACTTTTTAAGTAATCCACCCACGACGTGAGACACAAAAAGTCTTTTGGTGCTAACAACTCGACTAGAAGCAACAGTCGGGGCCGCAGTTTGGTCAGTCGCTGAAATGGGCGTCACCATGGTCTGCATCAGCATTCCCGTGTGTCTGCCATTTTTCAAGAAGGTGCACGGAAAGTGGACGACAAAGGATGCAGGCAGCAATGGCACGGGCGTTCTGGACGCGCCAGGAGAGAGCCCGCTCGATTCCCGGCGCAAGAGCAATGCTCCATCAACAGTAGTGCTCATGGCGCGCAAGCTCGGGATGAATACGCTCATGGATACAGTCATGGACACGTTTGTGGCGGATGAGCCCGCGGATGAAGAGATGGCGAGGCCGGGTTCACGCAGAACTAGTGGAGGATCGGAAGATACGCTACAAGTAGAAGAGGCGCAGCAGAGTGAGATGAATGCCCACGAGACAAAGAATAATGAGATACCAGGCGACAAAGGGGCTGTATAGGGCGTGAGATTATGCCAGTTGGTCGTGGCTGGAACCAGGGCTAGGTCCAATCCAATCCGCCTCAATTCAATCATAATTCAATCAATTCAAGCCATTAAAAATAAAGTTTAATTTAATCTAAATTAAATAATATAATTAATCAATTTAATTAAATTATTTATAACTTTTTTTTTTTAATTTTTAAGCTTATTTAAAAGGCAATTTCTATTCTTAAAGTTCCCTAATTTTGCAATATATATTTATCCTATAGGAAAAATTCTACTAATTAATTACCTAATAGGAAATAATGCCCCTAATATATAATCTTTAAATTATAATACTAACTTAGTCTTCCCTTCCTAATATAAAACTATATATATTAGTTCTTTTTCTAATATACTAAAATATAGCTATTTAAGCCTATTTTTATTATTTATTATTATATTTATTTTAAGGTTATTATACTAAGTTATTATTTATATATCTCTAATTATTATTAAGTCTATATTATAAAGAAAAAGCCTAGTATATTTATATCTTTTTTACTA